>CAUYPK010048355.1:0-19794 GCA_963574355.1 Loris lydekkerianus | reverse complement strand
TGCAGTGCATCTTAGAAGGGTATATGTGAAACTTAGTAAATGCAGAATGCAAATGTCTTAGCACAATAACTAATTAAATGCCAGGAAGGATATGTTAACCAGTGTGATGAAAATGTGTCAAACAGTCTATAAAACCAGTGTATGGTGCCCCATGATCACATTAATGTACACTGCTGTGGTTTAACAATAAGAAGAAGAAGAAGAAGCGGAAATGTTGAACAAGCCTATAACAAGTTCTGAAATAGCATCAACTAGAAGAAATCTCCCCCAGAAGAAAAGCCCGGGACTAGACGGCTTCATACCAGAATTCTACCAAGCCTTTAAAGAGGAATTAGTACCCATATTACTTAACCTTTTCCAAAACATAGAAAAAGAAGGAATACTTCTCAACACATTCTATGAAGCAAATATCACCCTGATACCCAAATCAGGAAAAGACACAAGAAAAGAAAATTATAGACCAATATCTCTAATGAATATTGATGCAAAAAAATTCAATTAGATCCAAGCAAACAGAATTCAACAACACATCAAACAAATTATACATCACAACAAGGTGGGTTTCATCCCAGGGTTCCAAGGATGGTTCAATATACGTAAATCCATAAATATAATACATCACATAAACAAATTAAAAACAAAGACCATATGATCCTCTCAGTTGATGCAGAAAAAGCTTTAGACAATATCCAGCATCCTTTATTGATCAGAGCGCTTAAGAAAATAGATACAGAAGGAACATTTCTTAAACTGATATAGGCCACCTACATCAAACCCACAGCCAATATCATACTGAACGGAGTAAAATTGAAACCATTTCCACTCAGGTTAGAAACCACGCAAGGATGCCCACTGTCTCTACTGCTTTTTAACATTTTAATAGAAGTTTTAGCCATTGTAATAGAAGTTTAGTGTCAAACTGACACTCTTCACAGACGATATGATTATATATCTGGAAAACCCCAGGGAATCAACTACAAAACTTCTAGAAGTGATCAAGGAATACAGCAACATCTCAGGATACAAAATTAACACTGACAAATATGTAGCCTTTGTATATGCCAACAATAGTCAAAGGGAAATAATAATCAAGGACTCTATTCTTTTTACAATAATACCAAAGAAGATGAAATATCTGGGAGTGTATCTAACTAAGGATGTGAAAGATCTCTATAAAGAGAACTATGAAACGCTGAGAAAACAAATGGCTGAAGATGTTAACAAATAGAAAAATATACCATGCTCATGGCTGGCAAGAATCAACATTGTTAAAATGTCTTTACTACCTAAAGCACTCTACAGATTTAATGCAATCCCTATTAAAGCACCTCTGTCATACTTTAAAGCCCTGGAAAAATTAGTACCTCAAATAGCCAAGACATTACTCAGAAATCAAAACAAATCAGGAGGAATCATGCTACCAGACTTCAGACTATACTACAAATCAATAGTGATCAAAACCACATGTTACTGGCACAAAAATAGAGAGGTAGATGTATGGAACAGAATTGAAGACCAAGAGGTGAACCCAGACTCTTATCATCATTTGATCTTTGATGAGCCTATTAAAAATGTAAATTGGGGGAAAGATTACTTATTCAACAAATGGTGCTGGTTGAACTGGCTGGCGACCTGTAGAAGACTGACATTGGACCCACACCTTTATCCTCTAACAAAAATTAACTCTCACTGGTTAAAGGACTTAAACTTAAGACATGAAACTATAAAAATTCTTAGACAGAGTGCAGGAAAAATGCTTGAAAAAATTGGCCTGGGAGAACGCTTCATGAGGAGGACACACCGAGCAATAGAAGCAATATCAAAAATACATTACTGGGATCTGATCAAATTACAAAAACTTCTGCACTGCCAAGAACACACTAAGTGAAGCAAATAGACAGCCCTCAGAATAAGAGAGGATATTTGTGAGTTACATTTCCGACAAAGGTCTAATAACCAGAATCCACAGAGAACTCAAACTTGTTACTAAGAAGAATATTTTCCAGCTCCATTCATGTAAACATAAAAGAGGTAAAGTCTCCATTTTTTTAATGCTGCATACTATTCTTAGTAAAGTATCTCAGGAATGGAAAAAAATATATCCAATGTACTCAGTACTACTATGAAACCAATTTATAATCACTCACACTTGCATATGAAAAATGAAACACAACTATAGCCTAGGATGAAGGAAGGAAGGGGAGGAAGAGGGGAAGGAAGGGGAGTGGGTTGATAGAGGGAGGGTTAGTAGGGAGACCACATCTATGGAGCACATTGCAAGTACAAGTTGGATCTATCAGGTGTAGAACACAAATGTCTTAATGCTGTAATTGTGAAAGGTGAAGGCTATGTTGATTAGTATGATGTAAGCACTCCAATTTATACAAATAATCAACACATTGAATCCCACAATGGCATAAATGTATTTGTGATCTATGTACAAATGACTTAATAAAAAAAAAAAAAAAGAAAGAAAGAAAAGAAATTTCTTGGGTGAAAAATACATCCACCAGGTTGGGATGAGGGCAGGCTTTGCTTGTTCAGTATCTCAAGCCCAGAAAGATGAGTTAATCCTTGAAGGAAACAACATTGAGCTTGTTTCAAATTCAGCTGCTTTGATTCAGCAAGCCACAATAGTTAAAAATAAGGATATCAGAACATTTTTGGACAGTATTTATGTCTCTCAAAAAGGAAAAGTTCAGCAGGCTGATGAATAAGATCTAAGAGTTGTCCAGCTGTAGAAAGATACTAGGTGATTCCTAAGACCTCTTTGTAATTTTAGCAATGCAATATAAATTTCATTCATTGGGGATAAAGAAAGAAAGAAAGAAAGAAAGAAAGAAAGAAAGAAAGAAAGAAAGAAAGAAAGAAAGAAAGAAAGAAAGAAAGAAAGAGAGAGAAAGAAAATAAAGAGAGAGGGAAAGACACTGGGCCTCCAATTTTTGGCTTGGCCTCCAATTCATGATATGTGTGAACTTTGTGCTGTCAGCTTCCTGATTTATAAAATGAATTTGTTTTTTGTTTTTTGGGTTTTTTTTTTGAGACAGAGTCTCACTATGTCACCCTTGGTAGAGTTCCATGGTGTCACAACTCACAGCAACCTCAAACTCCTGGGCTTAAATGATTCACTTGCCTCAGCCTCCTAAGTAACTGAGACTACAGTTGCCCACCACAATGCCTATTTTTTTGTTGTTGTCATTGTTATATAGCAGGCCTGGGCCAAGTTCAAATCCACCAGCCCCAGTGCATGTGGTCAGCACCCTAACCACTGAGCTATGGGCACCGAGCCAATATAAAATGAAATTATTGAAGTGTGTGTCCATAAAGCTTTATCCAATTCAAACAGTTCTAAATATCAAAGAATCAACTCAGCTCAGGCATGGACCCACAAAAATAGCTCAGTCTCCACAGGTCAGAATCAGCATGGACCCAGCGCTACATGATTACCATCCTTAAACTTGGGTGATGATCAAATCTCAATATCAGGGCAGTGTTTTAAATGGTAGTACATCTCCAAGTGTTAATAAATATGGCAAAGTTTTGCATCCCCTTCATAATTACGTTAATAATGTTAAAATACTATTAGATGAAATGTATCTGTGCCTTCCTGCCTTGCATATTTGAAAGATACATGATGTAGCTCTGTATGATTCAAGAAGGCCTCAAGAGACCAGGTCCTAGACTCTAATTACTGCCAGAGAGTACAAATCAACATTAATTAATTGTTCAGCAAAGTGGTTACCTTTAGCAAATCTCCAAAACTCAATTGACTCGATAATTCCATGGAGTAAATTTATGCATTGTCCTAGAAGGAACTGCAATAGAGATGGTGAGGGGAAGCCAGTTGGTCCCTAATTCAAAATAAACAGGTCCTGAGAGAAGACAGTGAGCTCCTAATCAGGAGAGCCTTGCTGAGATTTTTCTGTAACCAAGCAAAAATTTTTGTTTTCAGAACAAAATAATCTGCTTATGCTATAAGGCAGAAGATCAAGGACTCAACCGAGGACATGAAGGGTTAGAGCTAACACTGAGGTTGTTCCCAGAGAAAACCCAGCCTCACCTGGAGGGCTCACAGGCCTGGCTCCATTCAGAGGTAGGCAGTGCTCTATTTAGGTTAGAGGACTGGTTTGATCTCTCAATTTTCATCCTACAGTCTCTTCCTTGCTACCTACTCATCTGATTTCTAAAGCATGTGCAGATATGATTAACAGCTTCAGGCACATCTCTGAGAGTGTAACTTCCATCCCTCAGGGATCCAGATTCCATCAGAAGGCTCTACCCATAGAATAACGACTACCTTAACTAACATCATTGTTCATTTATGGTATGCCATCTCATCTAGTCCATAATTTTCAGAGGTACTATCATTTCCTCCATTTTGAAATTAGGACTCTCCCCTGCAGAGATGCTGAAGTCACACAAGTAGGGCAGAGGTAGAGCCAGGTTCTGAGATCTGATGGGCCCAAGCAGTCTGACTCTAAGCCTTTACTCTCAACCCTGGGAAGGTAGTCTAAGGAAATCACTATCTACCACTCTTCTCCTCTCTGTTCTAATCTGTGGGACAAGTTAGGCAATTGTAAAACTAAATACTCAAATCAATTAGCCCCCCAAAAAGGCCTTTCTTAGATGGACACATTACATGTTGACCTGGGATCATATGCAGGGCTCAATGAAAAGTGACCATAAAAAAGTGTGTCTATGTATGTTGCCACATTCCTGATGGAGTCGTGGCACCCCATTTCACTCACTGCCTCTCCTGATGGAGTCGTGGCGTCCCATGTCACTCACTGCCTCTCCTGATGGAGTCGTGGCATCCCATGTCACTCACTGACTCTCCTGATGGAGTCGTGGCATCCCATGTCACTCACTGCCTCTCCTGATGGAGTCGTGGCACCCATGTCACTCACTGCCTCTCCTGATGAACTCGTGGCACCCATGTCACTCACTGCCTCTCCTGATGGAGTCGAGGCATCCCATGTCACTCACTGCCTCTCCTGATGAAGTCGAGGCGTCCCATGTCACTCACTGCCTCTCCTGAAGGAGTCATGGTGTCCCATGTCACTCACTGCCTCTCCTGATGGAGTTGTGGCACTCACTGCCTCTCCTGATGGAGTTGTGGCACTCATGTCATTCACTGCCTCTCCTGATGGAGTCATGGCACTCGTGTCACTACCTGTTCTGGAAGGTCCCACTGATTAACAGTTCTTAGAGAAAAACAAAATGTCACCTCTGAAGAAGTCAAAAAATTCTGTTAATTATTCTGATTTCCTTTTATTCCCTCCTATCATGACCTAAAAATAAATTAAAAGTATGATCTAATCATGGGAAAAATATAAGACAAACTCAAATTGAGGAACATTCTGAAATACTGAACAGCACCCCCCAAAATGGTCAAGGTATTAAAAACACTGAAAGTCAGAAAATGTTTGGAGAAGCCAAAGGATATATGACAGGGAATGTGGCATCCTGGATGGGATGCTGGGACCCAAGAAGAAGAAAACTAATGAAATCCAAATAAATAATGGACATTAGTTCATAATAACACACAGCTGACCTGTGAACAACGTGGGAATTAGGTGCACTGCAGTTGAAAATCCACATGTAACTTCCAACCCCAAAAATCTTAACTAATAGCCTTCTGTTGACTAGAAGCCTTACCAATAACATATATAGTTGATTAACACATCTACCATCTAGACATATTTTATGCATTCATGACATACTTTTTAAAATTTTTTGACATTTATCGGTTACACAGTTTGCATGTGAGTTTATGTCAACTGTTGAAAATATCCAGATTTTTTCCAAAATATTTATTGAAAAAATCTGTGTATAAGTGGATCCATGCATTTGAACTTGTGCTGATCAAGTGTCAACTGAATATTGATAGTTATTTCATTGGTTTGACAAATGTACTATATTAATGTAAGACACCAACAACAGGGAAACAGGCACAAGGACAGGGGACATTGCACTATCTTTGCATGGGGACACTCCACTACCTTTGCATGGGGCCACTGCACTATTCTTGCATGTAGACACTCCATTATCTTTGTGTGGGGACACTGTACTACCTTTGCATGTAAACACTGCACTATCTATGTGAGGGTACACTGCACTATCTTTGCATAGGGACACTGCACTATCTTTGTGTGGAGACACTGTACTACCTATGTGAGGGTACACTGCACTATCTTTGCATAGGGACACTGCACTATCTTTGCATAGGGACACTGCACTATCTTTGTGTGGAGACACTGTACTATCTATGTGAGGGTACACTGCACTATCTTTGCATAGGGACACTGCACTATCTTTGTGTGGGTACACTTACTTTGCATGTAAACACTGCACTATCTATGTGAGGGTACACTGCACTATCTTTGCAACTTTTCTATATATCTAAAAATACTCTAGAATCAAAAGTTTACTTTATTGAGAATTTATATTTTCTAGATAAAAACTTACAAAGGTGGAAAAAAAATCATCTCCCTGAATTGATTTATAAAATGAATGTAATTCTACTCAAAAATCAGTATTCTCAGAAGTTACAAATTATTCTCATTTATTTATAGAAATAATTAGATGATAAAATATCAAACCAAGAAAACATTTCTAAAAACATTGTGAAAGTTCACTTGTATCAGACATTAAGGTATTTATAAAGCTACAAAAAACTTTATAAGGATAAGGAAAAAAGATAGGGATTAATGGAATAAAAGAGAGATACAAGAATAAATAATTTAGTATATAATTAATTGATAAATAATTAAACAAAAGGTGTGGGAATAAACTATTAATTTTATTTTAATTCAAAAGTGAAAAGTAAGAATTTATAAAAATTAAAAGTGGAAAAATATACACAGCTCGATCTCATGTAGGCTTCTAAGTGTACAACCACAGGCAACAAAGACAAGTGAGATTTCTGTATCCAAAAAAATTATATAGAACAAGAAAAACCAGGAAGGAGGACACAATTACAACATTCATGGCCAGTAAGAGGTTAATATCTTAAATATGTTAAAGAAGACATCCATAAAAAAAAAAAAAGTAAAAAATCCACCAGAAACAGGAAAAAAATCAGGAAATTCACACATGGGTAAATAAGTACCAATAAAGATGCCAATAGGAATAAATTTGTCACTAGTAATCAAAGAAGTAAAATTAAAGCAACAATTTTGCCTAATCTAGTTGGCAAACAATGAAATAATAAAAGGAATGATAACACCCAGTGTTGACAAAGACATGTGGAAACTAGCACTGTTATACAATGCTTGTGGGAGTTTTAATTGGGACACTCTTTCAGGAGCACAAGTGGAAATAATAACAAAAATAATAATGATGATAACAGCCGAGAGTTCTGAGCTTACTGTGGGCCAGGTCATGATTTAAGTATTTACCATGTACTAAATTATGTATACCTCACTGCAGCTCAGTAAAGGAGGTGCTCTCATTGTCCACATTCACCACTGAAGAAACTGCCATCCTGAGAAATCCTGCAAGAGCCTTCAGCTGGCAGTTGGTAGATCCACTTCTAAGTGGTTTGACTCCAAAGACTGTCTGATGGGAACAAAAAACATGAAGTGTCCCGTGATCCAGCATCCTGCTGGGGGTTTACCTCAAGAAAATAACTGGCAAAGTTTACAAATGTAGCAGTATGAGAATGCTTATTGCCACAATTTTATAAAAGCAAAGGGAAAGGCAATAATTTAATTTATCAGCAGAAGAGAATTGATTACATCAGTTGAATTATATCCATACAATGGAATATCATTCAGTCATTAAGATGCACTATAGGAAATTGAATATAGTTAGGTGGAAAAGGTAGGCTCTAAAATATTAAATATGGAATTCTATACTCTAAAATAATACCAATGTAATCTAGACCTACAGATTATTTTCATTTCGTTATTGATGTTTTCTATATTTAACAAATGTTCTAAGTGAGTGTGCATAGTATTGTTTCTGTGATCAAAAGTTACATACTTTGTTCAGTGTTGACAGAAAGAAAAACTTGGAGAAAGAAAAACCTTGTCCTTTGGGGGTGGGCAGGTTTCTATATTGTTTCATTTTATTTTCATATTTTTAATTGACAAATAAAATTTTTATATTTGTACAGTTTCTAACATGGCACTTTAATACATGTAGACATTGGGAACCAGCTAAATCAAGGTAATGAACATAGGCAAAGTCTTGTCTTTTTGACACCCATATCCTGTCTGTCTTCCTTACCTTGGTTCTGATTGTCTATTTCTATGAGTTTTAAAAGTATATGAATAAATAAATAAAATATAGTATGATAAAAGATTCTTGACTTAGGTATTTGAGAGATGACAGTTCATCACAAATATAAATTAATGAGCAAAGAGCTAATTAAGAAAGACCCTCCAACCCTCTCCATGTGGTTGTGCTTCTCATGCAAACAAGGATTCAGAATCAAGAGAATGGGGGCGTTCACCTGTCCTACCCCATGACAAGGAGCTGCCAGGGACCTGACCTTTCTCGGGAATATCCTGCAAGCTTCTCTTGGGCCCTGTGAAGGGAGCAGGGACATGGGGTGCCAGTGGGTGAAACCTGGACATCAGAGTTGTGCCCTGTCTGATCCTCAGCACCCTCAAGGCTTTCACCTCAACCATCTAGCTGAAGTATCTGGATGGGGTAGTCACCAGCTATTGGTGTCCAAAGCTTTCTGGCAACATGGGGCAGTGCTGCTTGGCTTTTGCAGTGTGCTGAGCCTTTATTCCTGACAGGATGTCAATAGAGGCACACAGCACTTGACAGTCTGTCAAACTCATGTGTGCTCACTGTCTCATCTGAGACAGTGAGGGCTGCTGTAACAGGGCATGGTGGTGTCCTCTGCTATCTCCCAGCATCCAGAACAGACCTGCCTGTGCGCTGAGGGCCAATAGGCACAGCTGCAAATGGACACCGATGCCAGCAGGCCTCCCAGGGTCCACCTGAGAATGGAGGCATCAGTACCTACTTCTCAAAGCAAGCCCCAGATGCAAAACTCTTGGCAAGTGGCAGACCATGGTAAGGGGTAGACAAAAGTATCTGCAGAACCAGGGGGCTGGTAGAGCTCTGTAACTGAAAGAACGCCCACCTTGCTGGAGGTAGGCTGTGGCTGTCAGAGTCTGAAGACCCAGGTCCGTGTGCAGCAGGAGGCCCTGCAGGGCAGGGCCGCTGTAACCCGTGTCACCACAGCCTCGCCCATTTGTTCTCACCAGGAGTAGTTAAGAAATCCCCCTTATTCTTATCACCAAAACTGTGAAGAAGGAAGGCAGTTCCTTCTTGCGCTGGGTTGCCAAACCACTCTACTGAGCTCTCCAGGCAGAGTCAGGTGTGTCCTGGAAGCAGCTCTCCAGAAAGGGTGACATATTTGTGCTGCTCTAGCCCATCTCTGTGACAGACACCACAAGTCCATGTGCCTGGCAAACCCCTGGGATAAACAAGCAACCTGGTTCCCATTCCTCCCCCCAGAAGCTCCTCTATCATCACCTCAGGTGCCATGCTGGTCCCAGGGCCACTTGACCCCAGAAGAGGTTCTCAGGCTCCACAGCTTCACCAAATGTGCTGGTGACACCATGATCTGTGCCCCACCCCTGTTGCCTTCTGCAGGTGCTGCTATGAGGCAAAAGGGCCCTGGACCACGCAGGAGCTCCAGTGGACACACCAGCACTTGCACACCATGTGGCTCATGCCACTTCCTCAGCTCCCCTGAGCTCCATTTACTCAGTGTAAAATGAGAATAACAAGAATGCCAGATTTACAAGACGTTTTAGGAATTAAATGAGATAATTGTGGGGCTACTGGCCAGGGCAAAAGCATTCAATGATTTATTTATTTGTTGCACATGACGACGTTAGACGGGTCAATGTAGCCAGTCAAGCCTCTCACATTCCCCAAGGCCACTGTGGCACCGCCTGGTTCTGCTCCAGCCCCGCTGTGCTCTTCCTCCAACACATCCATTCTGACCTCAGTTGGCTCGGCTTTTCCTCAAGATGCCAGTAGTTGAAGAAACAACTTACCTTGTAAAATCAAGATATAATTATGGTCCTTTCCTATCCAAAAAACCTTTGTTAGCTGCCCGTATCTGTTAGGATAAAAGTCAAAACTCCTTAATGTGGCTTTCAGACCTCTTCATGATGGGGCCTATCTCCCCTCTGTCCTTTCAAACCCCTGCAATGGCCTGTAGGTGCCCCCGGCTGCTGCACATGCTCTTCTTTCTGGCTCCCTATGTATTCTGGCAGGTTCCAGCCCAGCATTCTTTCTCGTAGGAAGACCCTCCTGGTGCCCCTTCTGCAGTCTGCGTGCTCCCCTGAGTGTGCCCAGGTGTGTCCCCATGACATTGTCAGTCATTCACAGCATGAGCTCGTTGAGGGCAGAGGTTGCATCTCATTTATCTTTGTATCCCCAGCTTCAGTCATAGAGTACATAAATGCTCAGTGAATGAACCAGTGCCTTGTCTTTCTTGCTCCAGCATAAGTTTCTAGATCAGAACAAAATTGCTCTCCAGGCTGCCTTCAGCACCCCTACTTCATACAGCTGATCTCTCCTCCTCAAGCCCCAGGGCAAGGTTCCCCCAGCCTCTTTCCTGGGCACCCAGCATAACTCACCCATCAGTTTCTGCTTCACCACAGGTGGGTGTTCATGTGTATCTACACTTGCATTTTACTATATTTGCATTTATCGTAAGTGTGGGCAAATACCAGAGGTGCCAACTATAGCAACTTTATCTGCAGGTACCCCCAAAGCTTAAGAATGGCTATGAAGCAAACAAAGCTGTCTGGTGACTCGGGGCTTGAAACCAGTCTCATCACCACTTGTTAAAACAAACTAAGTGAATGTCCCAGAGATGAGCCCCATCAGAGTCTGGGGGCAGCAAAACTAATGGTGACAACAATAATTCTACAGCCCTAGTGACTGCCAATCAGCCCTAGAATGACACTAACATTTATTGAACGCTTTCTGTGTGCTGAGCAGAATACTTAGAGTTTCATAGGGACTAATTGACTATTGTGCAACCTTGAGTAATTACTTTGCTACTTTTTGCCACTATTTCCTCATGAGTAAAATAGGGATAGTAGTGGTTGAATGAAGTATTACATATAAATTATTAGAAGAGGGCCCAGCACATAACAAGCCACCTCAAAATGTAACCATTCTCCACCACTGACATCAAGTTGAACTGAGGTTATTAGTCCAGACCATGGGGGCCTTCTCCGTTGGAGCTTTCTGTGGGCTTCAGGCTACCAACAGGCCAGCAGGTGTAACGAAAAGGAGGCAGATATTTATGCCTCATAATTGTGTTTTTCTTATAAAGCCTTTAAGGAGACAGAATGCAGCAATTTTACCTCTAAGGAGGCATATACAAAAATATGCTTGAAAGCCTCTCTTCTGCAATAGTGAAATTGGAGCCACCAAAGTGTTCATCAGTTTAGGAATGAATAAATTAATTGGTGATACAACCTATAAATTTCTAAGGAGCAGTAATGACCAATAACGTACTTTATGACTATCAACAGTGTGTGCAAGGCACAGTTCTAAATGCTAACATAAGTCACCTCATTTAATCCTCACAAGAACCCTGTACATGTAAGTGTACTATAATCTTAATTTACAAAAGAGGAAACCAGGGTTAAGGAAATTTAAATCATTTAGATCACACAACTAACAAATGTCAACACTGTGATATGAGTCCAGGCAGAGTGGCTCCAGGGTCCATCCTCTTATCCACTCTGCTCTCTTGAGTGAAAAAAGGAAAAAAGGAAATGACAGAAAGATATACAAAATACACTATTTGGACAAAATAGACAATATAATACCAAGTTGCTTCTAAATAAAGGCAAACAAAAATGATCTAAAAAAAAAAAAAAAAAAAAACACCAAATTACAACATAGTTTGTCTATATGAAGGAGGAAGGACCTAAAGGAACAAGATTGGCAGTAGTGACTAGGAAGAATTTCACTCTGACCTAAAACATCTTAAATGTGTAAAAGAGAATATGTTCTAATACTGTAGAACGATTAAAACCTTATAAAATAAAAATAGTAGGAACCAGCTACTCCAGGATTAAATGAGTTCCCCAATATGAGAGGATTGACTTAGATCTCTTCACGTCAGGGACTCTGTGGAGTGGATTCAGCCATCAGTGAAGGGCTGGACTAGAAGACTATCCCAGATGGCTGTCCTTCAGGCAGATAAATTCAACTCGCTCCTGGTGAAACTCAGATATTTTATCTCCAAACCTTTTACTCCCCTGATCTCTCCTAGTTCCATTTATCCAAATGTAATCATAAATCTTTATAATCTGTTCATTTTTTAACTCTAACTTCTTTACTCATAAAAGGTAACTTCAACTATTCTTCTGAAGTGTGAAGATGACTTTCTATTCCGAAGTCTTCTCTTCTCCACACTAGTGGTGATGGTATGAGTGAGTGTGAATGATGGTGATGATGGTAGTGACAGTGATGGTGATGATGAGAATGAATCAAGGTAGAAGATAGAATTGGTGGTGGTGGTGGTGGAAGTGACAGTTGGTGGTGGAGGTGATGGCAGTGGAGGTGACAGACGTGGAGGTGATGGCAGTGGAGGTGACAGAAGTGGAGGTGATGGAAGTGGAGGTGACAGAGGTGAAGGTGATGACAGTGGAGGTTATGATGGTGGAGATGATAGAGGTGGAAGTGATGACAGTAGAGATGATGATGATAGAGGTGATGGCAGTGAAGGTGACAAAAGTGGAGGTGATGGCAGTGGAGGTGACAGAGGTAGAGGTGATGGCAGTGCAGGTGACAGAGGTGGAGGTGATGGCAGTGCAGGTGACAGACGTGGAGGTGATGGCAGTGCAGGTGACAGAGGTGGAGGTGATGGCAGTGGAGGTGATGGCAGTGCAGGTGACAGAAGTAGAGATGATGGCAGTGCAGGTGACAGAGGTGGAGGTGATGGCAGCGGAGGTGATGGCAGTGCAGGTGACAGAGGTGGAGGTGATGGCAGTGCAGGTGACAGAGGTGGAGGTGATGGCAGTGCAGGTGACAGAGGTGGAGGTGATGGCAGTGCAGGTGACAGACGTGGAGGTGATGGCAGTGCAGGTGACAGACGTGGAGGTGATGGCAGTGCAGGTGACAGAGGTAGAGATGATGGCAGTGCAGGTGACAGACATGGAGGTGATGGCAGTGCAGGTGACAGACGTGGAGGTGATGGTAGTGGATGGCAGTGGAGGTGGTGGTGATGATGGTGAGAACGAGCAGAGACGCCAGTGGTAGGGGCAGCAATGATGATCTCAGTATGATGCTGTTATGGCAGATGATAGCAATAAAGCATTTGGCATTTGGTGTAGTATTGAAAGAAATGGAAAGGTAGACATGGTGATGATGGTGTTAATTATGATGAAAATAAAGGGCTTGAATTCAAGTAAATGCAACAACAACAAAAAAAAAATAGCAGCTCTAAACTCAGGACTGATCACCTGGCTGCTGAGACCAAAGCCCCTCTTATGTTTTTGCTGCTGCCATTTGGCAGGAAAAGCAGGAGGAAGGTATACGGGAAGAGGACTAGAATGAAGACAGCAAACACAATGACAGTACCAGGCTGAGGGTGCTTGAGGCCTTCACCAGCTCCTTCCCAGCCACAGCAGTTTGCTCTAGAGCTCAGCCTCCCACATCTACTCCAGTGTTGGTTTCTTCAGGATGTCAATTTCCTGTGTGCACTTGAGAGAAGGAAAAATGAGAAGAAAGAGAGTGAGACGAGTGCCCCAAAGCAGGCTCCTGTGTCTCCCTTAGCTACCCTGGGGCAGCCTTGACCAGACCTGTCAGAGCCTGGCCCTGCTGACTGCCACTCCTCATGTGAGAAGGTCACCAAGTGGGAGTGGTGGTGGCAGGCCCTACTGGACACACCTGCCCAGCACCCCCACAGACACTGAGCCTCTCTGAGGGACACCTGTCCTGTTCTGCCACAGATAGCAAGGTGCACAATTAGACTCAAGCATCAGAAAACAATTTATTTTAAAGAAAAAAAAATTGCTGTGCCTACGACAGCTGTCCAAACACTGTAATCACAACAGCCATGGCATCTCAGGAACTCAGTGGCACGTCTAAAACTCATTCCAGCAGAAAAAAACAACAAGCAATTTGGACTTGAACCAGGTTAATTGCCTCTCCATCAGCCAAGGGTTTGACTGAAGCACCTCCATTGTCTCATATTTGACTCACCAGAGATTTAGGCACAGTGACAGCAGCAGCCAACATTGTCCTACTCTTTCTCTTTCCTGGTGCCTCCCCTGGATGTTACCAGGTCTCCCAGACATGAGACCACACTGGGTAAGTGTGGAGGTTGTTCTGTCCTTAGCCAGCTGTTTAGTGATGATGATGGTGATGGTGGTGGTGCTATCAAGCTGAGCCAGATGACCTACTTACTGAGGTAAATCTAACCCTCCAATAAAATAATATCCTCATGGGGCCACAAATGCTGAGTATCTCCTAAAATCACACTCTTCCCTCCACTTCTTCCTCCTCTCATCTCAAAGCCTGGTTACCTGACCCTACTGGGTACAGTCACCTTGGTTAGGATGTTCCCCCATGGTTGTCCCCACCATATGGCAGAGACTGAGCCAAGTACCAGAGTTTCAACAATCAGCCACATTCAGTCTCATCCTCAAGGATTTCTCAGTCCAGCAAAGGAGACAGACATGGAATACAAAAGGTAAATACAATATGAAAAGTAGCTTCATTTGGATGTTTCAAAGGTAAGATCAGAATATTATAGAGGCATAAAAAAGGAGCACATACTCTATTGCTGGAAGAGGCTTTTTAAAAGAAATAATATCTGGTTGACTGAGAACTTCCCTTCCATCCAACCCAAAGCAAAGTTGAGTGGAGTTCCATAGCCTGGGCCGGCTATGGTGGCTCACACCTGTAATCCCAGAATCCTGGAGGGCTGGGAAGGCTGAGGTGGATAGATTTCCTGTGCTCAGGGGTTTGAAACCAGCCTGAGCACGAGCGAGACCTTATCTCTAAAACTAGCCGGGTGTTGTGGCGGGCACCTGTAGTCTCAGCTACTCAGGAGGCTGAGGCAAGAGAATTGCTTAAACCCAGAAGTTTAAGGTTGCTGTGAGCTATGATGCCACAGCACTCTTCTAAGGTGACAAAATGAGACTCTGTCACAAAAAAAAAAAAAAAAAGCCTTAAGAATCCCCGGCTGAAGGAAGCCACAATAGATAGAAACCTGCCCTCCCCCATTCTATCCTGGAAGCTTCCTAAGTCAGCTTGAATTCCCACTGGGTTCCTCAGAGATCTCAGCCTGGAAGAGCCCCAGGACTAAAGCATCAGGTCCAACAAAGTGACCTTCTGACCTCAAATCTTCTTGGGCTGAACTCTCCACATGTCCCCTCAACCGAATGGCACTGGCTGCAATGGGAGAGCATCCCATCTGCTAAGGGCAAACCAGACTGCCAGTGCTTTTGTGCAAGGAATTGTGAGAGATGCGAAGCACCTAGTCTCTCTCTCAGAAAGTTCACAGTTCCATAAAAGCTGAAAGGAGCTTGGAGACCAACAAGCCCCAGCCACTCACTGGGCAGGCAAGAAAATTGAGCTCCATGGTCCACAGTGAGCTGCTGAATGTGGAGTAAAACCCAGTTCTTGTCCCGTTGAGCTAGAGTGTGTGCTCAGCAAGGGTGGCAGATGATGTCTATTTTGTCTCTGTCTAGAGCAATGTGTGTCAACTAAACAACTCAGTAAGTACTGGACGCTGACTAGTGCAGGCAGCAGAACCATTAAAAAGGAAAAAGCATGGGCTCTGAGGTCTGGCAGACCCGATATACTCGGCTCACAAAGCTGAGACCTTAGCGGGTTCTTTGTGCTCCCCACACCGCACTTTCGTCACTTGTAAAACATGGATAATAGTAAGTGTGACGAGGCATAAGTGTAGTAACACGTGGACACACTTACACAGCACTTAAACACAGTGTGTGATCCAGAAATGGCAGCCATCATCACTCACAGCAATAACACCACGCACCAAGTGAGTGACCCAGAGAAAAATCTGAGAGAGGACTAGACAAGAAGGACAAGGCAGCCAGACCCCAATCCAACATCAGCTATAGAAAAGGCAAACCCACAGAGGAAACTTGCTCTAAAACATCTCCCCCACCCTACCCCTCCCTGACACCTAACACAGTCCTGCTGTCCTTATACTGTCAGTGTGCACCCCAAATGGGCCCACTGGAATGGCTACCTGGTGCCCATGCTTCAATTTAGATGAGTTGTACCTTGAGTTTCACAAACACTTAATCAAATACCAACCCTTTTCCAATAGTTTTCCCATTTTTTCCATTTGATAGATCTTGTTTAAGCCTCGCAACATCCTCAAAACGTAGGCAAATCAAAGCCATTTTACATAAATTCAGAAAGGTTAAGTAACACACAGGTCTCAGATGGCAAATGATATAGCCATCTCTGTCCCCAAAGTCTCACCACAACCCCAGAGAGCATTTTGATAATGAGCTGGAGGCAGAGTGGCTGAGGCTTGGGCAGCACGGGCAGGCTGAGGGGTTCAAGGCCTCCCTGCCTACTTCCCAGAGTGCCTTTGGCTGCTTCCAATGCTCTGGGCCAGTCTGGGGCTCCAGCTGCCCACAGCTCCAATAGGCTGGTTGGGCAGGGACAGAGAAGGACCCAGCTGCAGATGGAGCAGGATCCCTGCACCACAAGCCTGCATCTCCCAGGACGATTTTTGGGCCCAACGGGAAACCATAAGGCCTATATTTTAATCCAGTGTTTAGTTTTTCCCATCCTTGTACCACCTACTTGATTATTTAACACTTTTCTCTATGTCAACTGTTTTTGCGGAGCCAAATCCATTTTAGAGTCTATATTACCACAGTATTACCTTCTTACCATCCCACAACAATATCCATAAAATCTGAAGTGCTTGCTCTAAACACATTAAAAGCAGTGAAACAGCTACTACCACCAGGAGGGTTTGTGATTGCTGGAAGAACACACACTGCACTTCCCATGACTCTTCTCCAATCCATGCTGGATCCAGCAAGCATTACATGGAGAAAAATGCCCTAATTCATCATGAAGACCAATTAAATGCCTTAAGTAATTCAATCAGATACATGTATTAATATCTCAATCATGCTGGTAATAAAATACTACAAATAATTCAGAAACCTGTGCTGACAACCACTTCAAACCTTCTCATAACTGTAATCTCTGTTATCTCCCTTCCGGGAGCCACCAGGCCTCATAATGTTTTGGAATTGCCAGCATTAGAACAGAGAGTCCAGAAGAGAGAGTTGTTATGCTGACCAGAATCAAACCAGCATTGTTACAAATCCTGAAACAGTCCTTCTGTTCTTCCTGGCTTCTTTTTCTTTCTTCCTCCTTCATTCTTTTTTTCCTTTTCTTTCTTTCAAAAAATACTGACTCACCACCTGGTGTGTTCTTTCAAAAAATACTGACTCACCACCTGGTCCATAGGCTCCAGATTTACTAAGAGCTGCAATGCCATCCCTCCCTGCAGGAGCAAACAATCTTGTTGGGGAGGTGAAAATAGGTCAAAGATTTAATATCCTTTCCACCCAGGGAAAAACATGTCAGATCCAAGTCACTAACAATTCCAGAAGTGGGCAGAGGTGGAATGGTCCATTCATTCACATGTCCACTCCACCAGCATTCACTGTGGGCTGGGTGCCAAGCTGTAAGGCCATGAGCAAGACCTGGCAGCTCCCTCCCCTGCAAGAGACATCAGCTGAGGAGGAGGCAGGGTCACCCAGCTGAAGAGCACAGTGCTCTCTCCACCAGACAGGGTGCTGGGCAGGGCTTTCTGGAGGGGTGATGTCCAATAGACTATTGAAGAAGTCAGATGGATAAAGGAATGGAGGCATTCACAGATGGAGGGGGAAATTCAGGAACAAATATGAAGGCATTAAAAACAAACTGCCTCAGTGGGGCAGAGGTGTGCTGAATCTGGAGGACAAGCCTCCCTGTGGAACTATTCAGCAGTGAGCAGAAACTGAGCCACAAAAGGCCATTGTGTTAAGACCCAGCCTTGGTCCTCATATGGAAACACCAGCGATTTTACCAAGAGAATGACGTCATCAGGGCAAATACACCACACTGCTGGAGACAAGCACGGTGCAGAGTGATTCCGGTCAGTCACATAATGACACTGTCACACAGAAACAGAGCAGTTGCCATGGACCAAGGGCTGGCTGACAGGTGGGAATCAGAGCAGTCCCAGGCCAGCAAGGAGCTGGCAGTCCTGCTAACCTCCCAGGAGAAAGGAAACACGTTCTTGAGAAAGAGTGGGTTGTAAGGGGGACACTGGAGTTGACAGGGCAGAGGTTCTGAGGAGAGAGGAGACAGAGGCACACACATAAACACTGCACATACATCACACACAGATACATGCAAACATTACACAAGTGAATAAATGTACACACCACACAAAGACCCATGCACGCAAAACCCAAATGTACACAGAGACATGTATACATGCTTCACAAACATGCATAAACACACACACAACACATGCACATAGATGTATACACACAGACAGAGGCACACATCACTCACATACACAAAGACACAACCACACATCCCACACAAACAGACACAGGCACACTTCACACAAACACACAGATATACAGGCACAATCGTACCCACATGGAGACACAGCATATATCATACACACAGAGACACAGGCACACATCACACACACACACAGACATGGGCACACATCACACACACAAAGAGACACGGGCACATACCATACACACACAGACACTGGCACACATCATACACACACAGAGAGACACAAGCACACATCATACAAACACAGAGACACAAGCACACATCATACACACACAGAGAGACACAAACACATATCATACAAACACACAGAGACATGGGCACACATCACACACACACACAGAGACACAAGCACACAACATAAATACACAGAGAGACACAGGCACACATCACACACACACAGATATACAGGCACACATCACACACACACAAACACAAGCACACATCACACACGCACAGAGAGATGGGCACACATGACACACGCACAGAAACACAGGCACACATTACACACAGAGACACGGGCACACACCATACACACACAGACACAAGCACACATCACACAGACACAGAGAGACAGGCACGCATCATATACACACAGAGAGACACAGGCACACATCACACACACACAGAGACACAGGCACACATCACATACATGCACAGAGATACAAGTACACATCATTCACACACACAGAGACACAGGCACACATCATACACACACACAGAGAGACAGGCACACATCATACACATACACAGAGACGCAGACACACATCACACACATACACAGAGATACAGGCACACATCATACACACACACAGAGATACAGGCACACATCACACACACACAGAGACACAGGCACACATCACACACATGCACAGAGATACAAGTACACATCATTCACACACACAGAGACACAGGCACACACACAGAGAGACAGGCACACATCATATACACACAGAGAGACACAGGCACACATCACACACACACAGAGAGAGACAGGCACACATCATACATATACACAGAGACGCAGTCAGACATCACACACATACACAGTGTTACAGTCACACATCATATACACACAGAGAGACACAGGCACACATCACACACACACAGAGACACAGGCACACATCACACACATGCACAGAGATACAAGTACACATCATTCACACACACAGAGACACAGGCACACACACAGAGAGACAGGCA
>CAUYPK010048354.1:0-15319 GCA_963574355.1 Loris lydekkerianus | reverse complement strand
CATGGAAGAAGCCCAAGTGCCCATCAACCCACGAATGGACTAGCAAATTGTGGTACATGTATACCATGGAATACTATGCAGCCTTAAAGAAAGATGGAGACTTTACCTCTTTCATGTTTACATGGATGGAGCTGGAACATACTAAGAACTACTTCTTAGCAAAGTATCTCAGGAATGGAAGAAAAAGTATCCAATGTACTCAGCCCTACTATGAAGCTAAATTATAGCTTTCACATGAAGGTGATAACCCAACTATACCACAAGACTATGGGGAAAGGGCCAAGGAAGGGGAAGGAAGGGAAGAAGTTTTGGTGGAGGGAAGGTAATGGGTGGGGCCACATCTATGGTGCATGTTAGAATGGGTACAGGTGATTGAACTAATGCACACAGCTATGATTTTACAATAAAAAAAAAAGTTAAAATGGATTTTTACTGAAGTTATTTTTAATGAAAAATACTATTTTGTTTATCTTTCTTTATAATTTTCTGAGGTGTTACCTCATACCATTTTCTGGAATCTACTTTGGTGCCTTTTTTTTTTTTTTTTTTGAAATACATGGAATCACTCAGGTCCAAAAACCCACTTGAGCAAAAACAACTTCTAAAAACTCTAAGCTCATTCCTTTTGCTCTAGCAACCTTTGAAGAGCTTAAAATTCTTGATCAATATTTGCTTGTGCTTTTCAGGAAGACATCATTTGCATAGTTACAGTGTATATTTTATTCTGTGTGCTTTGCCTGTTGAATGTACTTTGTACCCAGCCCTACTGTTTGCGTTTACAGTAATTATAATGTTGACCATAGAGAATAAGAAAAGTAAAACGTGGAGATAGGCATACTATCATCCTATTGAAGATTGCAGACACAGCCTGGAAATAAAGCTGGACATGGTTATAACATCTTTAATACCTTCTGAAAATGTACTTTTAATCTTAATTTTTAACCTTATATCTCTCCTTGGGTGATATTTAAAAATATAAAAACATCACTAAATGAATATTTGTGCCATATATGTTATTGTAGTCTTTCAGTTGACCACCCAAGGGACTGTAACAATCTGGTCAACATATGGAGGTGGTCAATGTTGTGAACTAGGCTTATTCTACTGATACATTCACAGGGTGCATGTTCAGTCTGTGAAAATTAGATCAACTTAAGGAGGTGGTCAATATAGGGAGGTGGTCAACTATAGAGGTGCTACTGTATTTAGTTGTTTATACTTTTATTATTATCTAAGATCTTTATTTATGGTATAATATCACTAAGTTCCATATTAAATTGTGCATTCCTTATTAAGTAATATAAAATTGGTTGAATATTCTGCTTAATTCTTATGTGGAGAAGACCTAGCTAGCATTTACCAATCAATGCAGTACAGTTTAACATAAATTTAAGGTAAAATATATTCTCCCCATGAAGATTTTTCTATTTTTCTGGTTTATAGGAACATTGGCTTAACCCTTGTGGTATACATAGTTTTGTTATGTTTTCCTCAGTTCTCTGTTAGGAAATAGGACTAGACATAGGGAAAAGCACAGTAAGAAAGTCAAAGGACGTTTTACTGCAAGTCAAGTAATCACCCTGAGCTTCAGTTCCCTCATAAATAATATTGATATAATAGTATCTTTCCTGTTTAATTTATAGGATTGTTTTGAGTAACAGATGGGGTAATAATTTAAAAGAACTCTACAAACTGTAAAGTATTCTGCTAGTGAAATAAATTACCATTTCTGGAGGGAGGACTTTTGCTATACAAACAATGCATGCTTCCTGGTTTGGTCAACACAAGCTTGTGGTATGTATTAGTTTTCCACGGCTGCTATAATAAGCTACCAAAAAACTTAGCATCAAACAATGACTTTTTCTCATTTACAGTTCAGGAGGCTGAGAGTACCTTCCCTGGGATAATGTGAAGGTCTCAGCAGGGTGAGTTCTTTCCAAAGGCTCTAGGAGAGGGTCTTTTCTCTCACCTGTTTGTTTCTGGAGGCCACCTGCATTCTTTGGTGTATGACTCCCGTCTTGGTATTACTCTAGTCACTTGCCTCCATAATCACATTGCCTCTCTTTTCTTCTGGGACATCTTCTTCTAGTTTCCTTTTCTTAGAAGGCACTCTGATTATATATAGGGCCAGCCCTGATAATTCAGGATAATTGCCTCAACTCAAGATCCTAAATATAATCATGTCTGAAAAATTCCTTTTGTCATGTAAGACAGCACTCACAGTTTCCAGAGAATAGGACATATAGATATGCCTCAGAGATATTCTGAGTTAGATTCCATCCCACCACAATAACATGAAAATCACCATAAAGCAAATCACATAATTTTTTTGTTTGACTTTGCAATACACAAAAGATATGTTTATACTACAGTGGATTGAGTGTGCAATAGCACTGACTTAAAAAATACATACTTTAAGTTAAAAATACTTTATTGCTAAAAAGATATTAATGATCACCTGAGCCTTCAGCAAATCATAAACTTTTTGTTGATAAAGGGTCTCTTACCTCAATGTTGATTGCTGCTGACTGATCAGGATGGTAGTTGCCGGAGGTGGGGATAGTGGTGGCTATTTCTTAAAGTTAGACAACAATGAAATTTGCCACATCTATTGACTCTTACTTTCATAAAAGCTTTCTCTGTAGTACGCAATGTTGTTTGGTAAGAGTTTTACCCACCATAGAACTTTCAAAATTGGAGTCTATCGTCTCAAACCCTGCTGCTGTTTTTAACAACTAAGTTTATGTAATATTCCAAATCCTTTGTTGTCATTTCAACAATATTTACATCATCTTCACAAGTAGATTCTACCTCAAGAAACGACGTTCTTTGTCCATTAAGAGGAACTCCTTATCCATTCAAGTTTAATCAGGAGATTGCTGCAATTCATTCATTTCTTCAGACTCCACTTCTCTCTGAAGTCTTGAACCTTTTGATTCCTCTTGAATCCATGAAAATTAGAATCGATTTTACTGATTCCCGTTAATGCATATATTTTGACCTCCTGTCATGAATCACAATTTTTTTCTAATTGACATCTGTAATAATAAATTCTTAGCAGAAAGTTTTTGATTTACTTTGCCCAGCTATATCAGACAAATTACTATGTAAGGCAGCTAAAGCTTTATAAAATGTATTTCTTAAATAATAAATTTTGAAAGTCAAAATTACTCCTTAATCCAGGAGCTGCAGAGGGGATGATATATTAGTATGAGAACAATATGAATTTTTTTGTACCCCTTCATCAGAACTCTTGGGTGACTAGGTACATTGTCAATGATCAGTAATATTTTGAAAGATACCTATTTTTCTATGCAGTAGGTCTCAACAGTGGGCTTAAAATATTAAAGAAACCATGCTATAAACAGATGTGCTTTCATCCAGGCTTTGTGGTTCCATTTATAGCATGCAAGCAGAGTAGAATTAGCATAATTTTTTTTTTTTTTTTTGAGACAGAGCCTCAAGCTGTCACCCTGGGTAGAGTGCTGTGGCATCCCAGCTCACAGCAACCTCCAATTCCTGGGCTCAAGTGATTCTCCTGCCTCCACCTCCCAAGTAGCTAGGACTACAGACACCCACCATAAGTCCAGCTATTTTTTGGTTGCAGCCATCATTGTTGGTTGGCCAGCTCCGGCTGGATTTGAACCTGCCAGCTCAGGTGTAGGTGGCTGGTGCCCTAGCCGCTTGAGCCACAGGCGCCAAGCCAAATTAGCATCATTTTTAAAAGTATTAGAATATTCAGAGCAGTAAATATGCTTTAACCTAATGTCACCAGCTGCATTAGCTCCTCATGAGAAAGCCTGTGTCCTTTGAAGTTTTGAAGCAAAGCATTAACATCTCTCTAGCTATAAAGACTATTTCACGTACATTGAAAATCTGTTGTTCAGTGTTGCCACCTTTGTAAATTAACTTAGAAAGATTTTCTGGATTACTTTCTTCTTCACCTTGCACTTTTATTTTATGGAAACTACTCCTTTCCTTAAACTTCATAAACTTAACCCTAAAACAACCTCTGCTAGCTTTAAACTTTTCATGTGTCTTTCACACCTTTCTCAGCCTTCATAAAATTGAAGAGAGTTATGATCTTGCTCGGAATTAGACTTTGGCTTAAGGGAGTTTTCGTGGTTGGTTTGATCTTCTATCCATACCAATGAAGCTTTTTCCATATCTACAGTTAGACTGCTTTGCTATCTGATCATTCATGTGTTCACTGGAGTATCTCTTTTCATTTTCAACTGAAACATTTTCTCTGCATTAACAGCCTGAAAACTGGTACAAGAGACCTAGCTTTTGCCCTAGCTTGGCTTTCAACATACCTTCCTTGCTAAGGTTAGTGATCTTTAGCTTTTGATTTAAAATAAAGGGCAATGACTTTCTTTTACTTGAATAGCCATTGCCACTGTAGTGTTATTAATTGTTCTAATTTCAATATTGCTTTGTTTCAGGGAATAGGAAGGTATGAAGAGAGGGAGGGAGATAGTGGGGGAGTGGGCAGAATGCCCTGTCAGTAGAACAATCAGAACACACACAGTATCAATTGACCAGGTTCACCATCTTATGTGAGCACAGTTCTTGACACTTCAAAATAATTATAATAGTAACAGCAAAAGTCACTGATCACAAACTACCATAACAGATATGATAATAATGAAAAAATTGAAATATGCAAGAATTACCAATGTATAACATGATGGAAGTATGCATGTGCTAAAGGAAAAAAAATGGTGCAGATAGACTTGCTCAAGACAGTGTTGCCACAAATATTCAATTTGCAAAAAATGCAATATCTGCTAAGCATAGTAAAGAAAGATTCAACAAAAGAAGATAGACCTATAAATATTATTGGAGCCACTATTCAGCCTACCACAACTATGAAAGGATTATCACTTGTGACCAAGTACCTGAAATGGTCAGATGAATACAATTATTTAAGCATTTAGAGAAGAATTCACCTGCAGAATATTGCCCAAAAAGCCTAGTGAGAGTTTTTTTGACTGAGAACTACAAAATATAAAAAACTACAGAAATAGTCAAGAGGTTCATCATTATAAAAATGCATTGTTTCATCAGTCAATGGATATAAAAATATCACTTCTAATTATCCGAGTGTCCCTGAAATATTTTGACAACGTAAGTGGTCTCAACTAAAGAGGCCAGGAGGAGGTGAGTCCCATCAGGTGAGATTAAAAACAAATGAATAAAAGCACCAAAGAAACCAGGCTCTGAATGCCCAGTCCCTCTTCACAGCTGCATGACTGTTATCTGCTTTAAGTAATGGACTTGCCAAGGTGCTTATGACTTAAAGAACAGCTCCAGTGGTAAAATAAATAACAACAATAATAATAATTATTTGAAAACTGCTGTTCCAATATCAACAATACTTTAGTAAACAATGGGAATGAGGAACTTCTTTTCCTACATAAATAATTAATGGTTACTCCCTTACAGGGAATAGGTTACCTTCTCCCACATATAATCATTCCAATACTTCTTTTTAGTGAAAGCACTAACTAGTCAGGTTTTTTTTTTTTTTTTTTTTTTAAACTTCACTATGCAGTTGTAAGCGACCAATTATGATAATACATCTTATTAGAATTCAGTGGTAAATAGAAGTGTTGAGCAAATTACAGTTCTTTGCAATTGCTGAATTCCTAAATGAATTCTCATATGTTTAGGGCTATGCTGGCAAAGCAGTATTAATTTTAATCTAAGTGATTTAAAAGTATATTAGCAACCTTTCTCATCCCACCCACTGTTCGCTGGCAATTCTTCACCATAGTCCAAATTTGTTTAACATTTTGATTGAGTTATGGGTAAGATAATAACCATTAGGTAGTTTTTCAATTTGTATAAAAATTATTTAGTTTTCTTTTTAAATTTTAACTCAAAGGTTTATAAATCTTACTTAACACATGAATTAGAAAAATTGGACTGAGTTTGAATTTGAATGCTTGCCTCTTATTAATATTTTTATCTATGTTGACTACATAAATGTGTGATTATTAGAGCAAAGAATTGAAAGTTGCTCCTGGAATATGGAGCCTACATTTCTCCCCAGGCTTCAGAGCTATGAATATCACAGACATTTCTAACGTATCCTTGTTCATTATTATGAGTTGTTTAGCAGAGATCAAATACTGAACTTTTTCTCCCTTTTAAATATCCTTTGATTTTTAATTATTTATTTGTTATTCCACCACCCTGGAAAGAACCTCATCACCACTTACTTTAACTTCTTCAAGGGCCACTTAATCTTTCAGTTTTGATTCTAACCTTTCTATTAGATTATCACACAAATCATTTTTAAATATTGATTTCATCTTTATATTCACTTTTAAAAAATCTTTGATGGTTCTTCCTCAAGTATTTCACCTGTTTTTTGAGCACTTTCAGTTTGAATTTCACTCTAAAAATCCAACTTTATGTTCAAGGCCCATGATTCCTCAGCCACAGGAAATTATAATTTTCCACTATGTCAGGGCCCAGGACTGGCCAGGTCTTGGACCCGCCTTAACGAGGTTCCGGGCATGGATCACTATGCTAACTTGCCCAGGAATAATTTCTCTTAGGTGCCTGAGGGCTATCTACTTTAGCAGGAGAGAGAGAGTCTTAGAGTAAAGCAGTCTTAGAATAGATAGATCTTAGTCTTTAGAAGAGCTTGGTAATCTTCAGAGAGAGGCCGTGCTGGCGTTCTGCAGGCAGGAGAGGAGATAGAGTAAGCGTTGTTCATGATAGAATACACATGCTCCTGACTGCCTTCTCCTCCAACCTAATATAAGGCTGATCTCATGCCTCTCAACACCACAGGTGTAGAGACTGCCAATTCACCACTGCTCTCATCTCACGAGCTCTCATGCTTGTTAGGAGAGCTAAATCCCTCTCCATGCCTTTTTCACCAAGGTGTTTCATTTTTGAGCTATACAGGTATTTCTTATAACTCTCAATCTTCCTAGCCATAGGCTATATGGGCTGCTACAGCACTGCCCCAGATCTGTTTCTCCATCTGTGTTGCTTTATTTTGTCATGATGTTTATCCTTTTTTCTACTGAAATTTAAGAAGTTTCATAAACATATTATTCACTATAATTTTCTTCTGTGATTAAAGTATTTTACACAAGCATAGAACAGAAGTCTGCTAGTCAAGACTACAGTAGGAAGTATTGGAAGAAAACTACTAAAGGACTCTGTGTGACAGGTGTCTGATTCCTTGATATTAGTCAGGCTTTGTATGAAAATCAGATACATTATTAGAGGATATTTGTACAGTTAATTCTGCTAACAATAATTAACTAATTTCAGGATGGGATTTGGGCCTGAGCTTTGTAACAATATGTGTGTGTCTTCATTTTCATTACATATTTATTACTAAAAGTAATTTAAATATAGCCAAAAAATTTAGGCAAACACTTGTTGCCATAAAATTTCTTATTCATCTGTTGACAAGCTCAAGTCCACTTCATAGTTTTAAGTTGTTTTGGTGTCACTAGGATTTGTAAGCTAACCAACTCAATAAAAGTTATTTGACTATTAAAGCGTACACAGCAAAATTTTATAATTTCAAGAATATGTGTTTAAGAAGTAGAGTGGGGGGCTATCTAGTTTCTTCAAAAACTCAGAACCATCAATAAAGATAACAAATATGAGACCACTGAAAACCAGGGATCGAAGTTTATGTTACAACATGTTAACTGCAAAGACTATATAATTAAGGTTTTAGTATTTCAAATATTTCTCCAATGATTTCCTAAAGGAACCGGGCCTCCACCTTCTTGAGCATGCCCCGTACAAATACTAGCACTATAGTTATCAAATCAGAATTTTATCTCCTCTACAATCAATGACCTATCATTAAAGTCAGTAAGATAAAAATTGTTGTGAAGAATGCAAATAGTTGTACTTGGAATTTACAAGATTGCTTTCACACTATACTACTTCTTTCTACAAATTAACTCCTCTGATGGATTTTTTTTTTTTTTTTTTTTCCTAGTAGGATTTTCTTGCTCCCTTAAGCCATAATTAGTCATTGAAAATTGTTTCACTGCATGCCTGGAAGATGCTATAAACTCCAGTCATAGTTCTTTCTCCTTGTTAAGAAAAAGCTCTCACTGAGCGATATAATCTCAGTAACCTAATGACCAGAAAGTGATTTTAGAATATCATGGCCACTTTTCCTTTTTACCAGGCTATAGTAGCACAGGAATAAAATTAGTAGTACTCTTTCTTTTTAAAAATACACATAAAGCAGAGGAACAGCTAGTAAACACAGAACAGAAACTTGCCTAATTGTGAACATTCTGGTGAGCAGAAAAAAAAACAACAGCAACAACTTTATATTAATCAGTATTTTGTGTCTGCATGCAGTTATAAAACGAATAAACTAGGAGGGTTGATAAAATAAAAACTAGTCATATAAAATGTATTTGCAGTTGCATTCCAGCTCATTTCTAGTCTCAGGCTAAAGCAACATTTAAATGCTAGTTATTTGATATCTGCAATTTTGAGAGGAAATGCTGAATTGATTTAAAATACCTTCAAACATGTAGATATTCATGTGGGAACTAATTGGCATGAACAAGAAGGAAAATTGCTGAAATGATTTACATTTGCCTGTTTATAAAGCCTGCTGGATTTCTCACTAAATGTTATTCAATGCTTACTTGTAACTTTGTGTATTTTATTCATTAATCAGAACTAACCCACTGAGGTCCTGAAAGTAGCAAACATGGAATGTATCCCACTTTCTCTTTGTAGTTGTGATGAGGGAAGCAATGTAAAGGAGAGCAAGTAAAAAGCAAGTAAAAAGGGAAAGGGAACAAATCAGTGTGCCCAGTAGGACAACTATCTTTGCAATCCAAATCCCTAAAAACAGATTTTCTGTGTACTAA
Organism: Loris lydekkerianus; assembly: GCA_963574355.1. Taxonomy (NCBI): domain Eukaryota; kingdom Metazoa; phylum Chordata; class Mammalia; order Primates; family Lorisidae; genus Loris; species Loris lydekkerianus. Next base: position 6,434 of record CAUYPK010048354.1, on the reverse strand, counting down.
TCTGGGAAATCAGCTATAAGTTAAATGCTTAGTTCTTTGTTCTGTGACATAATACTTTTTTAGTTTGTGATTGCTGAATGTTCCACAATTGCTAATTCTTGCTGAGGCTTACTTTGGACTAGACATACAGAGAATTGAGTTGTACGTAATATATATAATATATATAAGATATTACTCCAAGATTCATTTCATCAATTGTTCAACCTTTCAAAAGACATTTCTTCAGCAAATACTGGATGCCGGATCCTGGAATAAGTACCAGATACAAAGCAGTGAGTCTATGTTGTTAGTATGTGACGGCAAGCAATAAACACGTTAATAAGCGCCATGCTACATGTCATGGACATGGCATCTTCATCTATTTGCTGTCTTGTCACAGATGCCATCAGTGAGGTAATTTATAAAGAATAGAAATTTATTTCTCACAGTTCTGGAATTAGGAAGTTTAAGCTCAAGAGCCTGGCAAGTATTTTTTTCTGGTGAGGACCTGGTCACTTCTGTCATGGCACCTTGAATGACACATCTGCATCCTGTAGAAGGGAGGAACTTTGAGTCCTCAGGTTGTAGAAGAGCAGAAGAGACAAAACCCACTTCAACAAGCCCTTTTAATAGGAGCATGAATCTATTCATAAGGGCAGAGAGCTCCTGACCTAAGCACCTTCTTTAGGCCTCACCTCCCAATACTGTTGCACTACAGTTTACGTTTTAACATGAATCTGGATGAGGACAAAAGCATTCAAACCACAGCAGATGGACAGTACACTGTAAGGGCTTAGAGAATACTGAAGGGGTGCTTGTTTTTTCCCTATAAATTTGTCTTTTATGTTTGATCTAACTCGTACATTATGATGAATAAAAGCCTTCTTTAAGCAGAACAAAGAAATTTTACAGAAACTGGAACTGAATTTCTGTATTAAAAATATCATGCATTTTGAAAAACTGACTTGCAATAATCATTGCATTTAATTAAATTTCTTTATCTTTCTTTGCAACTGTCATCTTCATCTTTTTGTGGTTTCTGTTTTGTAGATGTGGCTGTTACGTTACTTGTCATTCATACATAGACAGATGATAGATAGATAATGGGATAGAAATAATAATATAAATAAGTGCGACACATACAGCCTTTATATCTTCATTGCTTTATTGTAAATTATGGCTTTCAGCATTAAAAATGTCCTAATTTTTAAATTTAATAATTTTTGGATTTAATTTTACTTCACTTATACCAAGATCACAATCTGTGATTTCTAATTACCTCTATTTGCATGATATATCTTTATATACTTATTTAATTTCTAAATCACTTGCTCTAGGAATGGCTCTTTTATGTAATATCACTGTGTTTTGCATTTTGAGCCAAATTGAAAATTATTTATTTTATAAGGTGAACGAAGCACATTCACATTTATAATATGGCCGTGATGTTTGGCCTCAACTTTGTTATATTATGTTATGTTACTGTGTCATCTTTACTATATGATATTCACTGTGTTTCTTTCTGGGAATGAGAATAAATGATTTTCTTTACTTTTTGGTATTTAAAATGCCTTTTACTATTTGTAATGCTTTATTTTTGTTTTAATAGTCATCTTCATATTTATACCTTTTTTAAAATACCCTTAATTTTCTATTATATTTTTAAGTCTCTTCTTCTTTTCCAGTTTTCAATGCTATCTTTGACTTCCATCTGTTACCTATTCTACAGTTAAAAATTGTATTCCATATTCCTCTCTCCATATCATTTCCCCTTCCTCACTTTATTTGCATTATATTCACTTTGTCAGAACATAAAGAATATGTATTTTTTACTTTTTTTTACTTTTCATTTATGACATATATTTTTTTTTCCTCTTATGTCTGGCTTTGTTTTAGCCAAAGATCCACAAGCCTCATCACCTTCATCCAAAGTCCTTTTGCCAAAGTTTTCCCAGCCATGTTATAGTTTTATGAGATCCATTTCTAATTAATTGTTGTGTAAGAATCATTGATATTTCAATAATTTGCTGAATGTACATTGAAGATGATCCCTTACTTGTTAGAGAGATGATAAAAATCCTTGGCCCCTAGCTGATTCTCAGGGAGAAATGTGAAGGTATATATGCTTATGTAGAGAAATAGTTCTAAAGAAGAACTGAAATACATTTCTCTGAAAAAATTAAATAATTCACTCTAAATTGGAAAGTGTTTAGTATTTTAAATATCTTACTCATTTTACAAATGTTTGTAATTAATACATATGGAAATAGACCATATTGAAGTTTTCAGGGAGAAATAGACAAGAAGACACAGCTCACAGAGAGACTAAAGTTTTATTAATACAAATCTCTGTTAGATTTCTCCTTTCTCCAAATTCTCTTCTGGCCTTTTTTCCATCATGGTCTATGTGTTTCATGTAGGTAGGATTTTGGGTTTTCTTCCATCTTATATTTCTCCCAATCCCTGAACTCAGGTGCAAGTTCCCTTATGTGGCATCCAGCCTCAATAGCCTATCTCGTATTTTTCACTGAATTCTATGCCCCAACCCACAACTTCCAATTTTATGCAAACTAATTGACTCCAGTTTAACCTTTGATCCCACACTTGTGGGATCTAGAATTCCAGGGATTCTAGGGATTCCCTGGTCCTTGCTTCCCAGAACCAAAGAAGGGAGTCTGGTACCTAGTCAGTAACAGATCAGACACAGATGCACTTAACAGTTCACACAGGCAGTCTTCATTGCATAAGCAGAAAACAAAGCAAAAGTACATCCCTACAGAGGGATGGGTCTACCTCCAAGAGTGGAGAAGATACTGGGGTCTTAACTCATCTCTACTTTTATGTCTATGTCTAATGAATATGCTGAACAGTAGGAGGAATATTCTTTATTTTTCTTAGAAACAGATGGAGATTTCTTAAAACTTAGGGCCTTCCCTATTTCTAGCCTTACTGGGGTCACTTCTAGGGGAGGGGTTGCCATGGCAATTGTAAACTGTTATGGCACTTGTGGGGGTGCTTTTTATCATGCTAATGAAGTTGACAAAAAGTCAACCAGGAATGTGAGCTCCTGGTTCTCCACATCATTCAAGCCTGGAAAAGTCCCTAAACTCAAGTTTTATGCTGCTGTGAGTTAAGGGCTAAATGTCCTTAAATGTTCATTGCCCTGCTGGTTAACAGAAAGATGGCGGCTGAGTAACAGCTCCTGTGCAGCCAGGTGCAGTGAGAGGGGTGATAGAAGACTGTAGGCATCTCTGGCCGGTGGGTTTTGCCCAGAGGCTTCCCTTTGGTGACACAAGAAGCTGATGAGAGACTTCTGAACCCCACGAGGAGGACAGTAGCAGCAGAAAACTGGCAAGTGGTAGGTGCATTTGTTTGATCGGAAGCTTCCTACAGCTGTACCCATAGCAACAACGAGACTGCAAGCAGGAAAAGCCTTACCCGTGGGCTGTTTTGGTTTTCTTGGACTTGGACACTAGATTGAACTCCCTTGGGAGATCTTGGGCCTGTGTGTACAGACGACTTTGGGCATTGTCTAGGGCCCCAGTCTGAGCCGCTGAGCTGAAACGGAGCTAATATCGTTCAGCTGTGGGCTGCTCGCACAGCTGCTGTGGGAGAGCTGCCCCTGTATGTTGCAGCACTGAGATCAGCAGTGAGACCTTGGGCGAGCAATCTAGTGACTAAGATGCCCTAAGACAAGTACTGAGACACTGGGGAAGTGCGGAGATCCAAGTGTGGCAGATTAACAGCTTTGGCCCTCGGGAGCATAATGGGAGACTGAACTTGGTGCACTGGATAAGCAGAGAGCCATGTCAAGAGAGACCCAGGGATAAGTGCTTTCTTTGGAAAGGTTCTGCTTGGCCAAGGTTCATGGTTTGGAGTGTCTTCTAAGTGGGCTGAGGAGACTTTTGGGCTCCCAAGCCTATAGTGTCTGAGAGATCAGCAGAGGCCTCCAGTCTCCATCTCGTACCCCTGTATCAATATTGTGATTAACATCTTATACCTCAGAAGATCACCTGTTGCCCAGACAATATTCAGCAAGATTTATATACTGTTTGGTTCTTTGGTTTGGGGGTTTTTGTTTTTTTGGTTTGTTTTTCTTTTTTAATGTCAACATTTTTCCTTGGCATTTTTCTTTTTTTCTTTTTTTTTTTTTTCTCCCTTTTTTTTCCCCCTCCCTATTCTAGTTTAAATACAATTTTCCATTTTTGTCTTCTTTACCAATTAGAATTTCATTTTTGCCAGTGTTTCCACCTCTATTTTTTGTCCCCACCCCCAATGTTATCCCATAAGGGTTTTTGCTTGTTTGTTTTGGCTTGATTTATAGTATTTTTGGCTTTCTTCTCTACCTAGTGGAGGTGGGGTACTGAGTCTGATCCAGCTGGCAAAGTACTGTTGACCTCAAGGGAATCACCCAACCCAGTACCCCGAGAGGTTGGGGGTCTTCAAGGTTGGGTCATAGTATCCTACTATACACCTATATTATTCCTGTTTCTTTCTTTTGGTGCCTTTCTTCTTTTTGTCAATATTTCCTTTTACTCACCCTCTCTTCTTTCTCTTACTTCTTTCTTTTTAAAATCTTTTTTTCCCTTCTTGCTCTTCAATTTTCTCAACTTTCTGGTCTCGTACCAAAAGAACTCATTAAAACTTTAGGCCAGTGGCACAGTAACTTAAAGAGCAAGAAGTGAAAGGATAATTAGGGTAAGAAAACAAATACAAGAAAGCATTCATGAAGAAGAATCAGCAGAAAAAATCCTGGTAACATGAAATACCAGTCCAGGGTAACCCTTCTAGGAATTGCGAGGTAGCTACAGCAGAGGATTCCTACTATAAAGAAATGTTAGAAATGAAAGAAGGGGAATTTAAAATACAGATGATAAAAAAAATGAAGAAAATTGCTGAGAAAGTGAAAAACAATCAAAAAACAATGAAGGAAATTGCAGAGAAAGTGGAAAATAACCAAAAGGAAATCCAAAAACAGAATAAAATAAGAGATGAATGATATGAAGAATATAGAAAGGATACAGTAGAGCTGAAGGAACTGAAGCAGTCAATTAGGGAACTTAGGAATGCAATAGAAAGTATCAATAACAAATTAGATCATGCAGAAGAAAGAATCTCAGAAGTAGAGGATAAAGCTCCGGAGATAACTCAGATAGTTAAAGAGGCAGAAAAGAAGAGAGAGAATGCAAAACATTCACTGACAGAATTATGGGACTTTATGAAGCATTCAAACATATGAATTATAGATATCCCAGAAGGGGAAAAAGAAAGCCTCAGAGGAATGAAAGCCATTCTAGAGAATATTATAAATGAAAAATTTCCAAATATCACCAAAGATTCTGACATACTCCCTTCAGAAGGATATTGGACCCCTGGTTGCCTCAATTCAAATAAAGCCTCTCCAAGGCACATTCTGATGAATCTATCTCAAGTCAAGACAAAAGTAAATATTTTGCAAGATGCCAGGAGTAAGTGCCAAGTGACCTACAGGGGTAAATCTATCAGGGTGACCACGGACTTCTCTAATGCAACTTTTCAAGCCAGAAGACAATGGTCATCTATCTTTAATCTACTTAAACAGAACAACTTCTAGCCAAGAATTCTATGTCTCACTAACCTAAGCTTTACAATTGATAGATAAATCATTTATTTTACTGATATGAAAACATTGAGGAAATTTGCCACAACAAGACCAGCCTTACAGGAAATATGTTCTACATACTGACCATCACAATGGACCTTCAGCAAAGTAAGCACCTGGAAATTGAAGGACAGAACCTAATTTCCACAATGATGCAAAAGACAGAACTAAGCAATGAATGTTCACAAAATAAGATGGATACAATGCTACCACACCTATCACTTATCTCAATAAATGTCAATAGCTTGAATTCCCCAATGAAGAGGCATAGATTGACTGCTTAGATTACAAACACAAGCCATCTATTTGGTGTCTGCAGGAGAACACCTCCTGTCAAAAGACAAATTAAAACTCAAATTAAAACCCAGGGTTGGATGTCAATTTTTCAGGCAAATGGATTCAGAAGAAAAGAGGGGTTGCAATTTTATTTTCTGATACATGTAGATTTAAAGCAACTAAAGTCAAAAAGGATATGATTTTTATTTCATATTTGTCAAGGGAAAAATACAACAAGAAGACATTTCAATTCTAAATATTTATGCACCCAATTTAAATGCTCCCAGGTTCTATTTATTTATTTATTTATTTATTTATTAAAGATAAAAATATGCACCATAGATGTGGCCCAACCCATTACACTCCCTCCACCGAAACCTCCCCCCTCCCTTCCCCTTTCTTGGTCCTTTCCTCATAGTCTTGTGGTATAGTTGGGTTATAGCCTTCATGTGAAAGCTATAGTTTAGCTTCATAGTAGGGCTGAATACATTGGATACTTTTTCTTCCATTCCTGGGATACTTTGCTAAGGAGAATATG
>CAUYPK010048353.1:0-10497 GCA_963574355.1 Loris lydekkerianus | reverse complement strand
TATATATTTTTATTTTTGAAAATACCAGTGGCTGCTGCATTTTCCACCTCGGCTTATACTCAAGTCACTAAGTTTTCCCAGTTTTTAGGGTAAAATTAAGGGGGTCGGCTTATACTCGGGTCGGCTTATACTCGAGTATATACGGTAATAGGAGTTTCTAAATGATAAGAGTAAAATTGTAAGTTGTTTAAGAATGACTCCCATTTTTGTGAGATGAAAACAGTATACCATGAATAATTAATCAAAATTCATTAAATTTTAATTTATAAATTAAATTAAAGAGAAAATCAGGTTTTGGGAAGTTAAAGTTTCTTTTAGATGCAGGATTCTAATGCTATGTCACACATGTGGGAGTCTTGGTAGCTGTGATGTATATAATCGTATGTGAATATACACTACACACAAATGTGTGCATGTAAGTGTTAAGATACACACATATTAGCATGATCTTCTTAGATAATGTTTAGTTTTCCTGGTATAGGAGTTTATAAAATAGACGTAACTCCCCAAATTGAGAGTTGGATCATCTGAAATTCCCTAGGGTGCTGGCCAAATTAGAAGCAAAGAGGTTTAGGCTGGTCAGCAATGTCTTCCAGGATGTAGAGGGAGGGGCAAATATTTATTAAACTAAGCTGTCCTCAAGGGATGCTAGAAGGCTGCTAAGGCCGGTCAGACTTCCAGTGAAGTTGTGTGGTATGCCTCAGTATTCACGGGCTTGATATTAGGAAGGGGACAATAGACCCTTCAGTTTACAACCACATTCCAGCTAACTACAAGTACCTGTTCCACCACTTAAAACAAAGCCCAAGACAAGTAAGATGGCCTCTCAATGCAAAGAACATAAGAATCAGTGAGGGGCCTTTTGAAACTGTTCTTCCTGGTTAGCAATGTCTAACTAAGTCATGTTTTCTCCCCAGACATAGAAATTCATCTATCCCATCAGTTTAGGTGGCTCGGCTGGCTACTGCAATGTACTTCAGGGTTAGAGGGCTGTATTTTCAGCTAATACCTTGGCTGTTTCTTTAGTACTTTAGTAGCTAAATCAGGAATTTTCAGCCCTAACTTTTCAAATAGTTTAAGATAATTTTAATTACTAGATCTATGTCAGGATATTTATCAAGATTATGGTGGACTAGGGAAAACCCTTCCAAAAACCCTTATGATTTTTGCTTCAAAATTTTTTGCTGTTTGTATTTTCTGGTTTCATCTGAATTTTCCATCTTAATTTTAGTTAAAATTGATAAATATGGGGGGAAGACTGCATCAAATAGAGATTTAAGTGATAACTTTGGCAAATGGCAAGTTTAATCATTATTTATACCTCAATCCCTTTTATTAAATAAGCCTTCGGATGGCCTGCAGGGAATATGCTATGGGGCATCCCAAAAGTCACCCTTAAAGTTGCTGTGCATCAGGAAAATGGGAAATTGCAGCTAAATGTAACCCCTCCCCTTTTTTTAAAGACAGAGTCTCACTGTGTCACCCTTGGTAGAGTGCCATGGGATCACAGCTCACAGCAACTTCAAGTGATCCTTTTCCTTTAGCCTCTCAAGTAGCTGGGACCACAGGCGTTCACCTGTGTGGACTTAGCTATTTTTAGAGATTTTTAGAGATTTTTAGAGATGGGTTCCCGCTGTTGCTCAGGCTGGTCTCAAACTCCTGAGGTCAGGCAATCTGCCTGTCTTGGCCTCCCAGGGTGCTTGGATTATAGGCACGAGCCACCAGGCCCGGCCTTAAATGTACCTTTATTCACAAAATATTCACTACAACATTTCACAAAATATTATTTACATGTTGGCCACCAATTTTATTTTATTTTTTGTAGAGATGAAGTCTCACTTTATCGGCCTCTACCTGAGGTCCTGGGTTTAAGAGCTATCTCAAAGTGGAATAAGAGCTGGCAAGGGCAGCTGGGGAAGGCCAGTGAGGCACAAACAATGAGGAAAAATGGTGTCATGAAGCTAAGGAAGTTTACAGAAGAGTAAGAGAAATACAGGGACAGGACTTCAGGTGTAAGGTGCTAAAACTTGATTATATGCTGGGCCAAGAACCCACAGAGAAGGAAAGGATGAAGAGAAGATCCGACGAGGTCTCTGAGGAGATGGGGGAAGTGCACTCTGCCAGTCTCCTGTGAGACAGCAGCGCCAATGCACCTGTCCACAGCCCTCAGGGTACTCCAGTCCAGCTTGGCTCCCCAGAGACTGATCCTAGGGTCAGCAAATGCCACAGACTTACTGAATTGGGTATTATGCTGCATTTCAACAGGATTCTTAGGTGATTTATATGCACATTAATGTTTGAGAAGCGCTGCTCAAAAATACATCTGATTTGGAACAAAAATCTTATGAGACATTCTGAGCTTAAAAAAATGGTAGTCTCCAAGCCCTCACCACAACCTCTGTGTGACTAGAGTTGAAGTCAAAGAGTATGCAAAATAAAAGAGCCTTCAGTTCATGGTATATTAACAGAAGTTATGAATCCTCTTGCCAATTCCAATTTGGGGGCAATGGCTAAGTTATACTTGGCAAACTCTGTGTTGAATAAAAATCAGCAATTTTTTAATACTGGATTCTCAGAAATCAATATGCCATTATTGAATCTGGTTTTCTAAAGGGGGGATACATTCCTGTTTCTCCTAAACTTATGTGCTCATGGCACCCTTGCAGAAGTGGCCATTTTTTTTTTTTTTGAGACAGAGCCTCAAGCTGTTCCCCTGGGTTAGAGTGCTGTGGCATCACAGCTCACAGCAACCTCCAACTCTTGGGCTCAAGTGAGTCTCCTGCCTCTGCCTCCCAAGTAGCTGGGACCACAGGTGCCTGCCACAATGCCTGGCTATTTTTTGGTTGCAGCCGTCATTGTTGTTTGGCAGCCCAGGGCTGGATTCAAACCCGCCAGCTCAGATGTATGTGGCTGGCGCCTTAGCTGTTTGAGCCACAGGCGCCAAGCCAGAAGTGGCCATCTTAATGGAAGTCCCTCAAAGGAGGACGGACTAATCTTCAGTACTGCCATTTTCTATCGTGTAGTATAACATAAAGAAGGAGGGAACGGGGAACCATAACACCTGGGTTTGAACCCTCTGTGGAAAACTAAGTGCCCTATGAATATCCAACTGCATCATCATTATTAAACATGTAGAGCATCCAAATACTATGTTAAAAATCAGTAACAGTAACTGAAATGTAAAAAAGGAGTTCTGATCTCCTGTAGCAACAGGAATACCATATAGACATGAAAAACTTTTGGTTGAAATTGGCTTTTTTATTTCTTTGACATTTAGAAGATCAACTGGGGAGGAGGTAATTCTACTCTCACATTTATGGATGTACTTCCCCAATGAATAACCAAACAGATAAGTGATAACAGCATGTTCGCAGCCGTCCCGAGTTGTATAAAACAAACTCAACTACATTTTGTAGGAGCAATAAATTCATCTATTATAACTTGAAAATTATAACTTATAATTTGGAAAGAGATATACTTAAATCTAATGCTTGAGTACTAATACTGTAGTAGGTTTGCTAATAAGAGGTTTCATATGACATTTCAACCAGAATGCCATCTATGTTTGTGTGTATATAGTAAATGTTTACGTGTACACACAGCAGTGTTGTTATTATTTATGTAACATCTGATTTTCCGTGTGTGTATCCATATGATTTTGTCTTGATAAATTCTTACCTCTGTTAAGTAGTATCTAGTTTAGGCAGACTAAAAAGGTATCATTTTGTTTTTATGGTCTTTAGAAATTAACTCGAAATTACTGTCTTGGGTGACATTTTAAATTTAAGATCCTAATTCAAGATAGGCAGTATCAAATCAGGTAAAAGCAGAACAGGTGGCCCATCAGGAGGCCACAGTTAAAGGAGAATATAAACTTCAAGGTATTACAGGTAGAGCACTGCTGACTAACGGTGCTGGTGGGTACCTGGACAGGAGAGGAGGAGGAGGAGGAGGAGGAGGAGGAGGAGGAGGAGGAGGAGGAGGTCAGTGTAGTTCAGGAAGACAATGAACTCGGATCCAGCTATTAACATTGTCAGATGCTGAAACTGGGGAGGGTACTCATTTTAAGATTCACAAGTCACAGGGACAGCCCATAAAATAGAAGAGATGTCACCTCCTAACAGTACTTTCCTGTCTTTACTCCCTCCCCTCAGGCCATCATTGAAATAAAGCATTTTTCCTGTTAAAATCATAGCACCATGCTCTTACTAAATAAATAAAGAGGATTCATCTGTTATGGGAGTTGTTGGTGCCTCACTTCCTTGAATTTAACTGCATTCTATTATTCTAACTCAATGTTTCCCAACCTGAATACTACTGACATTTTGGACCAGATCACTCTTTGCTGAGGGGAGTTCTCCTGTGCATTTTCCCCTAATGCTGCTGTGTCCTTTTTCTTCCCCTCAAGAGATCCTCCTTGGGTGAAATCATTAAGCTAATTAATAGTAAACCTATTGCTAGCAAAAACATAGCTGTGGCCAGAATAATGGTGTCATTATCTTAATATTGCAAAGTATCCAATCCCTTACACGAAAATATAAAAGTTACACTTCATGACCTCTACTTGTATTACAGTAACTGGACCTTGATTAAAATGTATAAATAGACTATAGCACAACATCAAAAAGAAACAGGTCCAGTTCTAAACACCATTAATGCACCACTTAGATTAAACTTTAATGAATAATCATGTGGTCTTAAATTTCTAAAATGAACCCACAGAACCCGTAGTCAGATGGTCCATTAATATAAGAAATTTTATCTTTTAACATAATTATCTTTTAAAAAGTTATTTTAAATTTATTTACATAGGTAGTAGAACCTCCATAATGGACTACCTCCCTAAGTTGAGTGGACATGCACCACATGTACATATCAGGACAATAGGCCTAGTTCCTTATGTTGACCACCTCTGTATGTTGACTAGTTTGTTACAGCCCCTTGAGTGGTCAACTTACAGTGGTCAACTTAGAACTCAGAACTTCCTAAGAAGTTCTACTGTATATAATTTTAAGAGACAGGGTCTAGCTCTGACACCCGGCTAGACTGCAGTGGCATCATAATAGCTGACGACAGCCTCACTCAAACTCCTGGCCTCAAGTGATCCTTCCAAGTAGCTGGGATTACAGATACGAGCCACCATAATAATCTTTTTTTGTTTGTTTTTTTGAGACAGAGTCTCACTATTGTCACCCTTGTGGCGTCACAGCTCATAGCAGTCTCAAATTCTTGGGCTCAAGCAATCCTCTTGCCTCAACCTCCTGAGTAGCTGGGACTATAGGCGCCTGCCACACGCCTGGCTATTTTTTGTTGCAGTTGTCACTGCTGGTTAGCTGGCCTGGACCAGGTTCAGGGCTGGGTTCGAACCTGCCAACTTTGGTGTATATGGCACTGTAACCACTGTGCTAAGGATGCCAAGCCATTATAATCTTTAAATTATATTTTAAAAAGTCATTCATGGCAGGCATGGTGGATCATGCCTGTAATCCCAGGACTGTGAGAGGCTGAGGCAGGAGAATTGCTTAAGCTCAGGAGTCTGAGATTTGTCTGAGCAAGAGAGAGACCCTGACTCCTAGAAAAACGAAAAACCCAGCCACAGCCCCACCTGTAATCCCAGCGGCTTCCGGAGGCTGAGGCAGCAGGATGCCCACAGCCTGAGTCTGAGGGTGCGCTTAGCTATGATGGCCATTGCACTCTGCTCAGGGCATAGGGTTGGACTCTGTGTCAACAACAACAACAAGTCTTTTAATTGAGTTCTTTTAACACATAGGTATGTTAAAACTTGTCTACACAAGGGAGCCAATAATCAGTAGGAATTAAATCCTCAATGATTATAAAAAAAAAAAGAGGATGATGACCTCCTGTTACCCAAATACCTATCACTGCTGTTACTAGGAAGCATCATTAGAATACCCGCCTTACTCTTTTATCCCCTCATTCTCTTACAGAGAATAGTCCTTCAAGTTTAAAGAGCAGGCTGGGAACAGATTCCCGTCTTAGATCCGTGGCCTGTTTCTACCCACCAAGCCCAAGTGCCTTTCCTATTAAGCTTTGCTTATCCTTCCTAAGGGCCAAGAGGATGGCACACTTAGGCAAATCTCAGCGGTCTTGGGAAAGCATAAACACAGAACACATTTCTCAATTATTATTGTAACCACTGTTTTCTCCAAGTCTAAGTCCAATAACAATATGATAAAGAATCTATGGACATGCATGCCTAACATTTATTCCTTGGATCTAATTGTGGGAGGCCAACTCTTGCCTAAATCTCGGAGATAATCTACTGTAACTCTTTCAGCTGCCTAGTTTGGTCTTGGTCCTCCTGCCCTAGGAACTGATGCTGAACGTCCATCACAAGGCAGATGCCAAGTAAATGTTGGCTCAGTTCTCTTTCTTCTCACTTTTCTAAAAAGAAAGAACATCTGTCCTTAGTCTTCCCTGAACCCAAAGAAACTAAATTATTTACTTTCCAACATTAATCGTTGGATGAAATAAAAAGACTTGATATGAGGCATCATTAAAGAATTACTGCTAAGTTTGTCAGGTGTGATAATGGCACCATGGTTATGTACATATTTTACACTTACTCATTTGTATAAATATGAATGCTCACAACAGCATATTCCTAACAGTTAAAAGAGAGGAAACTACTAACCAGAGGTCATATATTCACACAGAGCGAAATTTTTCAGCTATGAAAAGGAGTACAACCCTGGTCGGATTAGGTCCACAGAAAAGAAATATATGTAATGTACATAATAAAAGAAATGCTACAATATTTGAACCTTGAAAACATGCTTAGTGAAAAAAACCAAGCACAAAAGGCCACATATTGTATGGTTTAATTTTATAGAATGTCCAGACTAGGCAAACACATACAGACAAAAAGTATAATAGAAAGTAGATTAGTTGTTGCCGGGCTAGGTGGGAACAGAAACAGGGATTATTTGGAGAGCGATGATAACATTCTAGCATTAGATCACGGTAATGGTTGCACAACCTTGTGATTATACCCAAAACCACTGAATGGCACATTATAACAGGGTACATTTTACGGTATGTGAATTATACCTCAATGTTTTAAAGCATATAAAGGGTCTCTAGGCAGTTTTGCCTCTATCTCTTTTGTTCATCTTTGTGAACTAAATGAAGTGATGATCCTTTCCAAATTTATGTGCTCTGTTTTCTAATTTACTGAGAAATTATCCATTCACATTTGTCATTTTAAATTGGTTTCAGGGAAGAAAATGATTTAGCAAACAATGTACTGGGACATTAATTTACTCAACGCTAATGTAAATTCTATATGTCAACCTGACGGGGCCACAGGATGCCCAGATAACTAATTAAACATCATTTCTGGGTATGTCTGGGAGAGATCAGCATTTGCATTGTGGACTGTGTAAAGCAGAGGGTCATCCCTAATGTGGGCAGGCCTCATCTAATTTATTGAGGGCCTGACTAGAATAAAGTTTTACCCCAAATTTTGTTTCTTTTCCTCAAAAGTTATATTATGACCTGCTGCTACCTCAGAGAGCTTCCCATTTTTTTCAGAGCTCTCAGGAAATAATAGGTGTCATTACCCTAATCTATTGTGTAGCCGTACTAGCTCTCAAGAATTTATAGCCTAGGGAAGGGTGACTTGTTAGGCAGGGCTTCCATATATCTTGAGGAAAAGATTTAATTATAAGTTATGGCTCATGTGATCATAGAGACTGGGAAATCAGCAAGCTGGAAACCCAGGAAAGCCAGTGATACAATTTGAAGGCCTGAGTGTCAGAGAGCCAGTGGTATGGAATCCAGTCTAGGTCTAAAGGCCTAAGAACCAGGAGTACCAAGAGCAGAAGAGTGATGCCCTAGCTAATGAAAAAAAAAAGTTCTTTTGGTAGAGATGGGGTCTCACTGTGTTGACCAGTCTTGTCTCAAACTTTTGACCTGAAGTGATCCTCCAAAAGTGATGGAATTAGAGGCATGAGCGCCAACACCTGGCCTCATGTGGTCCTTTTCACAGCTATATCCATTTCCCTCTCACTCTGACACCCTTTCTAACTCTGGCTCCAAAAATTAATTAATCTGTTCTCCATGTCTCTAATTTTGTAATTTCAAGATAGAATTATACAGTATGCAACCTTCTGGGATGGACTTTACTCACTAAATGTAGTTTACTCACTAAATGTAGTGATTTATCAGGTTGCTGCATTCTACCCAACAATGATACATGTAGCAACCTCAAAGTGTGAATGTACCACTTAAAAAAAAAATTCCGATTTAGTAGGAAGATACAATTAAGTTGCATTGTTTGCGTTTGTTGGAGTCCACGTTATATTTGTCCCCTCATCCAGGAGGTGTCCATATACCCTTACATTGTGCTTGTTAGGTAAAAGCACACCAAGAACATATCACATATTAACCACTCAGTCATTGAAGTGTCCTTCAACCCAGTGTCTCTAGTTTACTTCTAGTTTTTGGCTATTATAAATAAAACTATTGGCTGGTTGCACTGGCTCATGCCTGTAATCGTAGCACTCTATGAGGCTAAGGCAGGAGGATTGCTTGAGCTCAGGAGTTCAAGACCAGCCTGGGTAAGAGTGAGACTTTGTCTCTCCTAAAATAATTGAAAAATTAGAAGACATCATGGTGGGTGCCTGTAGGTTCAGCTACTTGGGAGGCTGCTACAGGAGGATTGCTTGAACCCAGGAATTTGAAGTTGCTGTGACCAAGGCTGACACCACAGCACTTCTACCTGGGTAACAGCATGAGACACTATCTCAAAAAAACCAACCGACCAACCAAACAAACAAAAACAAAAACCCTTGCTATGATCATTTATGTACAGGCTTTTGTATGAATGTAAGCCTTCATTGTTCTGGGATTAATGTCCACAGGTGCAATTTGCTATGTTGTCTGTTAGACACAAGTTTAGTGTTTAAAAAACCTGTCAAACTATTTTCCAGAGTCTAGTTTCCAGGCTGCGTCACTCTATCTTCCCACTATGAATGTATGAATGATTTAGTTCTACGTCCTCATCAGCACTGGCATTAATTACCACTTCTTATTTTAGCCATTCTGACAGTACATAGGGATACCTCACTGAGGTTTTAATTTGTACTTCCCAAATGGCTAAAGACGCTGAGTATCTTTTCAACTGCTTACTTGCCACTTGTATAGCCTCTTCAATGGAATATGTACTCACGTCTTTTGCTCATTTTCTAACTGGATTGGTTTTTTGCTATTCAGTTTTGAGAGTGTTTATATCCGAGATACTAGTCCTTTGCTGGATATTCGGTTTGCAAATATTTTCTTTGTTAGTTATGTCTTTTCATATACTTAGCAGGGTTTTCACAGGTTAAAACTTTTTGAATACTAATTTACCAATTTTTCCATTTATGAATTATTCCTTTAGTGTCAAGTATGACTAGGCCCCGGGTATTAAAAATTTTGTCCTGCTTTTTCCTTAAAACATAAATAGTTTAATGTTTTACATTTAACTCTATGATTCACTTTAAGTTAGTTTTTACAGAAGGTATGAGACTTAGGATGACATTCTTTTTTTGCTTATGGATTTTTAACTGCTAGAACATCATTTTTGAAAGGCTATCTCCTTCTACTGAATTACTGTTGCATCTTTATTAAAAATTAGTTGCATAGACTAGGTGTAGTGGTTCATGTCTGTAACCTTAGTATTCTGGGAGGCCAAGACAGAAGAATGGCTCAAGCTCAGGAGTTTGAGGCCAGCCTGAGCAAGAGTGAGACCCTGCCTCTACTAAAAAATTAGCCAGGCATCGTAGCAGGTGCCTGTAGTCCCAGCTACTCAGGAGGCTGTGGCAGAAGGATCACCTGAACCCAGGAGTTTGAGGTTGCTGTGAGTTAGGCTGAAACCACCACACTCTAACACTCTAGTCTAGGCAACAGACTGATACTCGCCAAAACAAAACAAAAAACCATTGTATATATTTAAGTGTAATTCTGGGCTATTTATTCTATCCTCCTGTTTGTTATATGTGTCTTATCCTTTCACCAATATCACATTGTCTTGATGACTAGCTATGTAAAAATGGAAATCAAGAGAGTGATTCATCACATTTTATTCTTTTTCTAAATTGTTTTTGCTACTCTAGTTCCTTTGCCTTTCCATGTATGTTTTATAATAATGCTGTCTATATCTACAAAAAATCTTACTGGAAATTTTGGTAGAAATAGTCTTAAACCTTTATATTGATTTGTGAAATCACATCTTAATAAGGTTGAGTATTCCAAACAATAAGCCTGGTGTACCCTCTCCATTTATTTAAATCTCCTTTACTTCTTTCATCAGGGGTTTTTAGTTTTCAGCATATATATCGCATACATATTATGTCAGGGGTGGCGAACAAGTTCGACTACGCGCTCGGAGATCGCTCCTCAGAGGTCCCTCCTCAGAAGCAGCATAACAAAATCCAAACTTGGCAAAGAGCCACAGTATACAAAATAATAAGAGGCAAAGAGCCGAAATTCATT
>CAUYPK010048351.1:0-29157 GCA_963574355.1 Loris lydekkerianus | reverse complement strand
TCCCCAAAGAGTTCACTTCCCCATAAATGTGCAACATTCCTCCTCCAACCTTCCCTTTATTACATGACTTTTCTCAAGATGCCTGACTACTCTCACACATTCAAGTCATGGAAAAAGCCCAAGTGCCCATCGATCCACGAATGGATTAATCAATTGTGGTATATGTACACCATGTGAGATTATGCAGCCTTAAAGAAAGATGGAGACTTTACCTCTTTCCTGTTTACATGGATGAAGTTGGAACATATCCTTCTTAGTAAAGTATCTCAAAAAATGGAAGAAAAAGTACCCAATGTACTCAGCCTTACTATGAAACTAATTTAGGGCTTTCACATGAAAGCTATAACCCAGTTACAACCTAAGAATAGGGGAAAGGGGGAAAGGGAGAAGGGGGGGTGGAGGGGGGTATTGGTGGAATCACACCTACGGGGCATCTTACAAGGGTAAGGGTGAAACTCAGCAAATGTGAAATGTAAATGTCATGCTACGGTAACTAGGAAAATGCCAGGAAGGCTATGTAGACTATTGGGATGAAAACGTGTCAAATGGTCTATGAAGCTAGTGTATGATGCTCCATGATCATATTAATGTACGCAGCTATGATTTAATAATAATAATAATAATAATAATTAATTAATTAATTAATTTAAAAAAAACAAAACTGGGATGACCTCTTTGAAGCCTTTAAAGATCCATGGCTATAAGGCCCCTCCAAGACTTTCCCCCTGAGGAAACTCAATTTTTTCTCTTCCTACTTCTTTTCCTTCTGTTTACCCTTCCTGTCAATTCTGGCCTTCCTCCCCTACCCATCAACCCTGACTTACCTCAGACCTCCTCTTTTACTAGCTACACTTACATGTCAGCACACTATTATGATGTTGTCAAAGCCTCTAAATGTTCTTCTGGAGGAAAGAGATACCAGACCCGCAAAATAACAAACACTGGATGCCCTGGAGATGGAATAGGGACAACTACCTGCTGGACGTACCTCACGCATGTAGGATTATCATATGGAGGAGGAATTCAGGACATAGCACGTCAGCAAGTAACAAAACAATCATTAAAAAAAACTCTTTTCCTGGGCGGCGCCTGTGGCTCAAAGAGTAGGGCACCAGCCCCGTACACCAGAAATGGCGGGTTCAAACCTGGCCCCAGCCAAAAACTGCAAAAAAAAAAAACCAACTCTCATCCAGTTTAACCCCTCCATCTTATAAAGGATTAGACCTCACTGTCCTGTAAGACTTACAATAACACTCCCTTATTGCTAGCTTTTAATCACCTCCTTCTCAGTTGACTGGAACTCTTCCGCTCCCTCTCAGGATGCTGGATGTGTCTTTCTTTATACCAGAATCTTTTCAATCTCATACCCACACCTGACACATGTAACTCTTCCATTCTAGCAGAAAATAACAGAGCTCTGTTTAGCCCTGTAACTAGGGATTTTCCACCCCTAGCCTCTCCCAATTTAACCTGCTTCAATGTCACCAGTACAGGAAACTCTGTATGCTTTATAAAGCCCGGTCTCTGGTCTCTCTACTCAAATTTTCTCTTATCTGGTTCTTCCTGTACTCCTCCAGGAGTATTTTTCCTCTGCAGCCACTCCATCTATAGGTGCCTGCATGCTAACCGTTCTGGTCTTTGCACCCAAGTTCTCTTCACCCTGCAAGTTTCTTTTGTGAATGACTCTTCCCTGACTAAGAACCTGATACATCCCCCTACGTCTAGACAAAAAAGAGACGTTCTCCTCTCCATACCTCTTAGAATAGGCATAGTGGCTGGAATTGGCACAGGCACTGCAGACATAAGGACATCAACCCACTTTTACCACAAACTCTCCCTAACTTAATGAAGACATGGGAAAAGTAGCAGACTCTTTAGTCACCCTACAATCCCCAATTAATTCTTTAATCCTCCAAAACCACCAAGCCTTAGATTTAATTACAGCAGAAAAAGGAGGCATATGCATTTTTTTGGAGGGAGGAATGTTGCTTCTTTCTTAACTGGTCAAGAATAATTACAGGCAAAGTAAAAGAACTTCAAGAACAAATCAAACAGAGACAAACAGATCTTGAATCATCTAATCCCAGGTCCTTATTTGATTCCTGGTCTCCTTGGTTATTTCCTATTTTAGGGCCACAATTATAATCTTCTCATTCTCAGTTTTGGACCACTAATCCTCTGCCTCATCTTCTCATTTATTGACCAGGCAGTCACCTGAAGAACAACTGTTTAGGCTCGGTGCCTGTACCTCAAGCAGCTAAGGCACCAGCCACATACACCAGAGCTCGCAGGTTTGAATCCAGTCTGGGCCTGCCAAACAACAATGACAACTACAACCAACAACAACAACAAAATATCCAGGCGTTGTGGCAGGCGCCTGTAGTCCCAGCTACTTGGGAGGCTGAGGCAAGAGAATCGCTTAAGCCCAAGAGTTGGAGGTTGCTGTGAGCTGTGACACCACCGCACTCTACCCAGCTTGAGGCTCTGTCTCAAAAAAACTGCTTATATCCTCGTCCTACATGGATATCAACCAGTTCAGACTGAAGACCCAAGAGTGTTCCTATAAACACCACTCCTTTCCCTCTCCTTTTTCCTTATAGGCAGCCCATGCGGACCCTCAACCCACAGGAGCCAGTCATAGAGACCATATGCCTATCATCCCACCTTCTAATAATAGACTAAAAAGACCAGGATGATAGGGCCGAATGTAGGGACCTGCCCAAATAGAATGTCCCATCCAGGAGGAACGAGTGCATGAATGTCCCACTCAGGAGGGAATGAATGCACCAATCCCTACCCCTCCGAAGTTTTATGTTGCCATCCACCTTAACCCACGTGCTGACTTCCTTTATGAACTCAGCTTACTTGCACGCAAGTGGAATAAAGGCCATGTTGCCCACACAGAACCTGGACTCCAATTCCTTTCGTTCACATCTCGGAATAAGCTCTCATTTTCAATTTCTTCCTCAGCAGTCCTAGGCAAGGATGGCAGCTCCATGGCCATCAGAGAACTAGATCTCTACCTTGTTTTTCTGCATTCTCAATATACAGCTTCCACCTCATTATACACACAGGCTACTTGAACTCTAGCCATAATATCCACATCCTAGCCAGCTGGGAGAAGGAAAAGATGAAGAAGGGCATGCTTGTCTTTAAAATAGCAACTAGCTAAATGATTCTCTGCTTTAGGCACAAAATTCCAAGAATTCATTGCCAATTTCCATAGAGCATGGAGGCCTGATACTCTGCTTCTCTCTTGCAAAGTGGGAAGTTTTCTCACATTTCCACCTACAGCTAATATTTTCTTGTAGGAATAAAATCAAATTTCACACTTTTCCCTGAATTATCTTTGCCAGTATACAAGCAGAAACATACTCTGGTATTCAAATAAAATGACTTTCTGGTTTAGAAAATAGCAAGCCTTATTCCATAAAACTTCAAAATGATCTAAAACTGGTAGTAGAACTCCTAAAAGCTCTTACATCATTAAAAATGTAGTGTAAATGCTAAATTTAAATTTGCAAAGACAACAGATATAGGACTTTTTTTAATAAACATCAGTAAAGATATTTCAGTGGTACCATCCAGAGGCTGAAATAAAACTGACCTGATGATTATATTCATATGTGCTTTCTCTGGATTCTCATCATCTTTAATTTTCTTGTTCCTGGACAAGGCATACTCTACCCTGAGGCTATTTTTGTAATAAGACCTTCCCAAAGCTTTCTGATTCAATGGCACTCAATAAATCTTTTAAAATAGTACAATTGAAGGCAGCATTTTTTAAATGTCCCAAGATAATAACATTTCTCACAAGCATTAGGATTAGTATTCAAGGAAGAGAATTTTTGGTAAAACATTGATACAGCTCCGTACAACATACTTCACAAAAGTCTGGAGGAAATTTCCAAGAGCTCACTCCCTAGGGACCAAAGCCAAAACTTTCTAAACAGACTGATGATTAGGTTATTACAGATAATCTGGTCCTTGATCCAGTAGTGATTCTCTATCGTCAACAACTTGGTGATGGGTGGGCTACAAGGAACCATAAAGAAGGAAATAAAAGACATTCCAGGCTCTTCTGGTGAAGCATATCGCATTATCCCAGGCAAAGATGAGCTATCCAGCTGTTAAAAATTGTCAGCTGAATTTCAGAAGGGCAATAAAACATAGGCCTCATAAGGAACAGAATATTATACCTCTTTATGAGTAATATATTCTGTTGTAGTTTTTAGGGATATTTTAAATAAAAATCATTTTGCTTTCTTAAAAACTTGAAATCGCATGGTTCTAAGACATAAATAAGCCATACTTAACTTCTGCAGGGATCCAGTTAGACCCCAGAGTTGGCATAAAGATTATTTTAAAGTCAAAACATTTGAGATACAGAAAATGAAGAAAAAGAATTATATTTAAACTTCCCTTTTCTAAATATAACAGACCCTCCCCCAAATACATCTATTCTCTAAGGAAGTTTCCTGCTAATTCAGCCACCATCTTGACAGGCTGTCCTTTTTCAGTAGCACCAAAAAGCCCACTAGGATGTTCCACAAGTTCCCCTTAAAGCCCTAAGCACCCCACCCCCAAGGAGGATGGTTGGTCTTTATAGTGAAATAATAGAGAAATTATTAATTCCTAGTTTTTCCATAAGGGTTAAAATCCATCTCCTTCTTTGCCTACAGCCCCCTCCACTTGGATTCCCTTTTCATAAACCACTGAGGAGCCCAGCAGACAGAAAGGAAATGTAAATTTTCTTTACAAATTGTACCTATGGACTAAATCTGCCTTTAGAATTTGTTCCTATAGCTCAGAAACAATGGGGGTGTGAATATCAGGCCTCAGGATTAGTAACACCTGTAAAAAGTCTGTCTCCAACCTTGTGGGAGGAAAAATGGATACCACATTCACAGTACCTTATGAACTTGGCTACAATTACCTCGTTCTCTTCATCCCCCCTTAAATTCACCTTGCCACACACATCCCTGCAACTGTAGGCATTCTTCCTTTCTTTTGTGGGGTAAGATAAGAGCCATCTCTCTCTTCTCTCTCTCTTTCTCTACCCACTCACCTTCCTGTCTCACTTTCTCTCTCTTTCTAAGATATAATAATGTCTCTCTTGGTCTAGAGACATTATTTTCTCTTCTGGCACAGAGCACCTACTGAGCTTTCTACTCTCATCCCCCCTCCACCCCACCACCTTTATTAAGTTTGTATGTAAACCTTGATCTCTGGCTATGCAGTGAGTTGCTCATTACAAGCAACTCTCAAGTGCACATGTATATAAACCCTGTCTTTTCTACTATTAGTCTATTTTAAGTTAATTAAAAGACTCCCAACCATTGGAACCTAACATGGCAAAGGAAAAAATTTCCTCCCAACACTAAGGGCTCTAAGATCATTTTGCTTAGACATACATTGAAAGTGGGGAACCCAATAAAAATTGTAGCTTTCAAAGTATAAAATCAACTTTTTCAAACTAAAACTAAGTTAAAGTAGGGCTGATAATTTTAACCTGATGCAAAAAAAATGAGGTTTGCATTTTCTTGAACGCTCAGGCTCTCAAGAGTCTTCCCAACCTGGTTC
Source organism: Loris lydekkerianus (assembly GCA_963574355.1). Lineage (NCBI taxonomy): Eukaryota > Metazoa > Chordata > Mammalia > Primates > Lorisidae > Loris > Loris lydekkerianus. The sequence goes on along the minus strand of CAUYPK010048351.1, from coordinate 23,574 downwards.
TGAAGTTTGGTTTGGGAAGAGGGAGTCATAAAACATGATTGGTGCTCAGGGGAATCTGATGAATTATTAATTCAGCATTTAATGAGTATCGACTTTGCACCAGTTTTTGAGATAGGCAACTGGAAATGCAGAGAGCAAAAGATAATTGCTGCCTTTAAAGATGATTGCTCTAGAGGGATTTGGGGGACTGGCAAGTAAGAGGTGACAGGTGTAAATGGTGGTGCCCAGAGTTGAGGCCGCAGAAAAGATGTTCAGGCCAGGTTTACGGCACCTGGGCAGTGCAAATACAGTGTCTGCACCTCTGAGGAAGTTAGAGATCACTTTCATATACACCCTCCCTCCAGTTAGGGTCTTTGGGCACGAACTTCTGGAGGAGGCTAGCCAGATCCTTTGTGTCTTTGTCTTAGGAGAGGAAGGGGAGGAAGGGAAAAGGGTTTGTGTGGATGCATTTAGGCCGACCAACAGGAGGATGTTAGAATTTAGTGGTTCACGCTTGTAATCCTGGGAGGCCAAGGTGGGTGGATTGCCCTGAGCTCAAAAGTTGGAGACTAACGTAAACCAGAGCAAGACCCCATCTCTAAAAATAGCCGGGCATTGTGGCTGGTGCCTATAGTCCCAGCTATTTGGGAGGCTGAGGCAAGAGAATCATTTGAGCCCAAGAGTTTTTGGTTGCTTTGAGCTGTGACTCCAGGGCACTCTACTGAGGGCAACAAAATAAGACTCTGCTTCAAAAAAAAAAAAAAATTCAGAAATGTAACATTATTTAGATGTGAGCCAATACCAGGCACAAAATTCAGTGGTAAGTTAGCTAGAATGGGAGATGGAGTGCAGAAGGAGAGAGAAATCGACTAGACTAGCAGCGACAAGCCAATTCTGCAGCTGCTCAGAGGAGCAAAGGTTGCCAGTCACGTGTTGTTCCCCTTTCCAGGAGGGGTGAGAGGTCACTGCAGCTGATGCCAGCTATTCAGAATTTTGTTGGGAGAGCTGAGTGACACTCAGCCTAAAATTCTTCATAATGATCTTCATGTTAAGCATTCAGATGATAACGGAGAGAATCATCTAGAAGGACAAATGAACTTCAATGCAGATGCTAGCCAACATCAAGATGGGAACACAGATGTCACCAAACATCTCTATCAGAAAGTTAAAATTATTTTTTTTTATTATTGTTGGGGATTCATTGAGGGTACAAAGAACCAGGTTACACTGATTGCATTTATTAGGTAAATTCCCTCTTATAAATGTGTTCCACCCTTAAGAGGTGTGCCACACATTGTGACCCCCCCATCCCCGTTCTTCCTTCCCTCTCCCTACTCCCCCTTTCCCCACCTGCCAACATGTACTAGAACATCAATTGTCCTCATATCAGAATTGAGTACATTGGATTCTTGCTTCTCCATTCTTGTAATGCTTTACTAAGAAGAATGTGTTCCACTTCCAGGTTAATACAAAAGATGTAAAGTCTCTACCTCTTTTAATGGCTGAATAGTATTCCAAGGTATACATATACCACAGTTTGTTAATACATTCCTGGATTGGTGAGAAAGTTAAAATTCTTTGCTGGATTATGACAGGCCCTCAAAATCTAGAGAAAATGGCCAAACATGTCAAAGCTATATGGGTGCAGTGTTGTAATAAAGTGTTGTTTATGAGTTCAAAAGAAAATAAAGACACCCCCCCCCCCCATTGTGGAATTAAAAACCAAAGAAGCAGAGATCAGCTATACTGGCAATTAAAGCTTTTCACTATGTTCATGACCATTATTTAGAAGATGCTGATTAGTTTATGAAAGTAGATAATAATACATGTGCTGTAGTGGACAATTTAAGATGGCTTTTTTCAAAATATGACCCGAAAGAACCCATTTGCTTTGGAAGAAGACTTAAGCCTTATGTAAAGCAGGGCTACACGAGTGGAGGAGCAGGATATGTACTAAGCAAAGAGGCCTTGAAGAGATTTGTTGATGCGTTTAAAACAGACTAACGTACATATAGTTCTTCCATGGAGGACTTAGCACTGGGGAGATGCATGGAAATTATGAATGTAGAAGCAAGAGATTCAAGAGATACCACTGGAAAAGAAACATTTTATCCCTTTGTACCAGAATGCCATTTAGTCAAAGGTTATGGACCCAGAACCTTTTGGTATTGGAATTATAACTATTATCCTATTATCCTCCTGTAGAGATATCAACCTGCCTTATCTGAAAATATACTAAAGGAAATAAGTCAAGCAAACAAAAATGAAGATTCAAAAGTGAAATTAGGAAACCCTTGAAAGAAAGACATGAATGAACAGAGGTAAAATGCCTAGCACTGCATTGAAGAAGGATGTCTGCTTTTCTGACCTAGAACACTGGACTCCCAGTGAGGAATTCTAAGTGAACATTCCATATAGAAATTTTCCATATGAATGGCTGTAAAGTGAAGCTTTAAATGAGCTGTGAAGTCTGTCAAAATGTGTTTTGGTACAGTAATATATAAATATGTGTGTGTGTGTGTGTGTGTGTGTGTGTGTGTGTGTGTGTGTTTAAAAAGGTAGCCAGGTCGAGAGATTAGAAAAGAGATTTAGTTGCCTATTTTTGACCATATCTATATTATTTGGGAAACTAAAACAATTACATTTTCTAAAACTACACAACACCATGTTAGTTAACACACACATTATGCTAAACAGATCTGCCTTAAAGAAAATTTTAGAAAGAGACCTTGTTGCTCAGTGTTAGGAAACTTAAGAAATGAGTTTATATTTACAGCATGATATAAATGAACCATCACACAAGCACATAAATACAGATTTTGTCTAATGAAAATTTTGCTGCAATTATTTACAACTGACAGTATTTCTAGGTAAGGACACAGCATTTCTTTTCTCTAGAGGATGTAGCAACAAGACAGCATCCCAGAAGCAGAGAGCAGTTCTCAACAGACACTGAACCTACCAGCACCTGATCTTGAACTTCCCAGCCTCTGGGACTGTGAGCAGTAAGTTTCTGTTCTTTATAAATTACCTAGTCTCTGGTCTCTTATAGCAACAAAAACAGATTGAGACAGACCAGCTGAACCACCTGTTGCAGCTTGGCAGTAGAAGATATTTATTGGATGCTGGCAATAAACAGTAAGGCATTTAAGGAGGAGAATGTCTATACAATATTTATTTTATTTTATTTTATTATTTTTTGCAGTTTTTGGCTGGGGCCATGTTTGAACCCCCACCCCTGGTATATGGGGCTGGTGTCCTACTCCTTGAGCCACAGGCACTTCCCTATAAATTTTTTTAAAAGAAACTAAGATTAATGGTTAAAAACCCAATTTTTAAGGCCAGAGGACAACCAATCAAGAATATTTCTAGATGTTGGGTTCAAGGCATTTTTGATTCTAGAATGAAGATATCAGTAGCAATCTATTTTTCTGGCTTGTGGTTTGAATGTTTTTGGTGATGGCATTGGGTGTTTTGGTAAACTTTCTGAGTTTGGTAAACTTTCTGAGTGTCCCATACTGCAACAGCCACAAAAGGTATCTATACATGACCTGTAATAATGATTTATTTGAAGTTTATGTCATATTGTCCAGTTTTAGTTTATAAGGCTTCAGGAAAAGGGCAGTTTTCATTTTCACTGATGTCAAGTTAGCAGGGTGAGAAAAAAAATTGGAAACGTGGAGTAAATTAGAACGCAAGAAGGTAGATAACAAAATCTCAAAGACAATGAACAGAACTAGAGTCTAATAATGGCTGCACTGGAATTTTCTGCCGAAACATAATTTTAATCTCTGCAATCACTCCTATTTCTACCAAAGACAAAACTAAATTGCTTGTGAAATAGATTTAGTCTCATTAAACTTGACCTGATTAGTTATATAAGTAGAGCAAGAATAGTAATTGAACATACAGACGCTTTTTAAGTTTGCTTTTCTGGAACTTTAAGTAAGGAATTGTTACCAGTGCAGACCCTTGGGCTCACTATGTAATATAAATCAGTAAGAGGCCAAATAAGAGTCCCAAATAAGGCTTTACTGGGGTTCATCTTCAAACAAAAGGCAGATGGCACAAAGGAAAAACCCTCAGGCTGCCTCCCCAAGGGGAGTACAGCAATAGTTTTAGAAAAGTAGGTGGGGAAAGAGTTCCCAATAAGCACATAGAGGTGGAAATTTGCCTAGTTCTCTCATATGCTTCTTCATGTGTCTCATTAGCATGATTATTAACATGAAGATGAGATTGTAATGAGGGAAAAGTCCAACTGAAGTCAATATGGGGGTCCTTCTTGGCTTGAGGTGGTTAGATGTACATAGGTCTAGTTTCTTTGCAGGTTCCTTCTCAGCTGGTATCAGCATCTTGCTTCAGTGGTCTTGGAAAACATTACTTAACAGATGAACAGTATGGCTCCTTCCTTATAGATATATGGGCTGAATCCCAGGCGGTCATTTGTGGTTTTTTCCTTCTACAGTTAATTAGGCTGCGTCCTGCTGTCTTATGTGGCCTCCCTTGGTCAGAAGTGAGGCTTGAGTCCTGCCCGTATATTGTCTCAGAATCTCAGACTAGAATTTTTTTTTTTTTACTACTCATAACTGTGTACATTACTGCATTTATGAGGTACAATGTGCTAATTTTACATATCATTTGGAATGTTTACTTTTAAAAGCCTCTGAAGACTAGGGAGATAAGCCAAGGACCTGACATCAGTCTTCACCTGCAATACCTATAGATCCCATAGATTTGGGTGAATTCTTTGAGATTCCCAGATGTCCTCAAGTCCCCAGACATCCTGGGCATGGTGGGAAATGACATTCCTTACTTACTTTTAAGGCCAGAAACTTATCAAGCCCATCTTTCCAAAGTGGGGGCTTTACTGTCTTCATAAAGTCAGCCTTAGTTTCTTAAAGCTGCCTGGTCATATCTGATTCTACACTCATTCTCAAATATAAACTTCCAGTCAAAGCCTTAGTAATATAGCCAATGTTTCCAACTGTGTTCTGTTACAAAGAGAACAGATTCTGGCCAGGTATGGCGGCTCATGCCTATAGCACCCTGGGAGACTGAGGCCAGTGGATTGCTTGAGCTCAGGAATTTGAGCCCAGCCTGAGCAAGAGCAAGACCCTGTCTCTACTAAAAATAGAAAAACTAGCTGCACTAGTTGTGGTGGGTGCCTTTAGTCCCAGCTCCTTGGGAGGCTAAGGCAAAAGGATTGTTCGAGGCTAAGAGTTTGAGGTTGCTGTGAGCTATGATGCCACAGTGCTCTACCCAGAGCAACAAAGCAAGACTGCCTCAAAACAAACAAAAAAAACAGAGTGCTACCACACTTCCATAACTAAATTGTCACGAAAATAAGGATATTCACTAATAGTTTCAGAATTCTGGGAGGTGGTGGTGGGGGCAATTAGAAAAAGGAATTGTTTTACTTTGTTTACAAAGGAATAATCTACCAAATGCTGTAAATAAGAACAGTTAAAGAGAAAAGAGAAAAAGTTTCCTTAAATATGGAAAAAAACAGCAATGTTTCAATAAAGATTATCATCCTCATGAATTCACTTAGTCTCATGTAATTAATTATTATCCTGCTTGATATTGGATTGACTGTTTTATGAACACAGTCTTTCTTAGAGTTCTGGAAGTTCTTACCCAGTCCAAGGTATAATCTTAAAATTATCAGAAACCTGTACGTAGCAGAGTTGTTTTCATGAATCTCCTTGAAGATGAAACACTTTCAGATTATACCACACTTTTTTCCCCAAAAACTTTCAGAGAAGCATCAGAGTGAAATAATTAACTGTATACAGATAACAAGTAAAGTTCTTATAAGAGGTCACTACAATGCAATTATGGTTCCATGCAGCCAGGAACTTCGGTTATTGCTGTGACATACAGCATAACTGAAATTTTGATTGGTAATATTATGCCAGACATATTATGAACAGTGGGGGTATTGGAAAATTTTTGTGAACGCCATATAATGCTGAAATGTGAATTAAAATAAAATTCAAAGACCCTCACCAACTGAACACACTCCCTCTTGGCCAAAGGACCATAGAAAAATCTTAAAGCTGAGTTCCTGGCCATGAAGGCATGTTGAACATGACTTGGAAAACAAAAATACTAAATTGTTACCAGGAATGAAGGCCGTGCAGGGCAAAGGTTAAAATCACCTGCAGGTCATCAGTTTATTTAATAGGTCACTTGATTAGATATATTGCAGCTTGTCTCTGACTAACAGGCTTCCTTAACTTAAAACATGCCAAGTTTTAGACAAAGCTTTATTTTTTTTTTTTTAATCAATTACAGAGCAAAGAATCTTTGAAACTACCTATAACCTTTGAACCCACCTTTGAGATGTCCTACCTTTTCAGGCCCAACCAATGTATACCTTCCATTTTGATATTTGATTTTACCTGGAATTCCTGTCTTCCCAAAATGTATAAAACCAAACTATAACCTGATGACCTCAGGCACATTTTCTCAAGACCTCTTGAGGCCATGTTCCCTTGCTGGACATATTCAGTTCAGGATAAACCTCTTTAAATTATTTTACAAAATGTGGGTTTTTTCCTTTAACAAACATTTATTTATGGTGAGTACGGTGGCTCATGCCTGCAATCCTAGCACTCAGGAATGACAAGGTAGGAGATTGAGATCAGCCTGAGCAAAAGCAAGACTGAGTTTCTCCTAAAAACAGAAAATTTAGCTGGGCATTGTGACAGGCACCTATAGCCCCAGCTACTGTGGAGGCTAAGGCAGGAGGATTGCTTGAACCCAGGAGTTTGAGGTTGCTGTGAGCTAGGCTGATGCCACAGCACTCTAGCCTAGGGCAACTGAGTGAGACTTTATCTCAAAAAAAAGTATTTATATTACAATAAATATTAATATAAATATAATATATTATTAATACATCCCCTTAATATTATCTTTGTGTACATACCCATACAAAGATAATATTAGGGGGTGGAGCGCCAACTAATTTCATTTTAACATTATAGTGTGACCCCATAAGGCAGGTTGAACTGGAGTCACTTGAACACTGAGAGGAGTTTGATTACATTAAATTGAGGCTGGCGTGGTGCTGTGGCTCACGCCTGTAATCCTAATACTCTGGAAGGCCGAGACAGGTGGATTGCTTGAGCTCACCAACACCAGCCTGAGCAAGAGCGAGACCCCATCTCTAAAAATAGCCAGGTTTTGTGTCGGGTGCCTATAGTCCCAGCTACTCAGGAGGCTGAGGCAAGAGGTTTGCTTGAGCTCAGGAGTTTGAGGTCGCTGTGAGTTATGATACCAGCACTCTACTGAGGGTGACAAAGTGAGACGCTGTCTCCAAGAATGAATGAATGAATGAATGAATGAATAAATAAATAAATAAATAAATATAAATTGAGGTGTCTCTTCAACCCAGCCTGAAATCTGAATGGCTCCCCTTCCCCTCACACCATCAGCTCCAGACCATTTCAGGTTCTTTATCGTCTCCCCGTACTCTCTCATTAAAGACCCTTTGCTTCCAAAGATACTTTGGCTCTCCACATTCATACAGACTTTTATTACATTGTCCATTTTTCTTTTATTGGTTTTATGAGGCCTTAAATCCTTTATGGGATACAAATACCTTGCCAAGTATATACTCTGCAAGTATCTACTTCAAGCATGTAGCTTGCCGTTTGCTCTCCCTTATAGTGTCTTTTGAGAAACAGTAGCTCTAATTTTTTATGTAGCCCATATGGTTAGTGCTTTTTTATGAAGTGTCTGCCAATCCCAAAGTCATGAAGACATTTTCTTATATTTTCTTCTAAAAACTTTTGTTAGCTTACATTTCTACATTTCTATCTATGTGATGTTGTCCAGGATGACCTCCTGGATTCAAATGATGCTCACCTTCAGCCTCCCAAAGTTCTGGGATTAGAGGCATGAGCCACCACACCCAGCCTGTATCATCTTTTAATTTCATTTTTCTTTTAGTGTGTTTCTAATTTAATATATCGATTGATATATATCAATTAATATTGATATATTAATTAATATTTCAATATACTATTCAATATATTGAAATACATTGATTTTTGCATGTTGATTTTATTTCACAAATTTATTAAGTGTAATTATAGTCTAATGATTTTATATTAATAATTATAATGCTAATAGTGTTTCTGTAGTCTTTTGAATCATATAAGCATAACATCTTATTAACAGAAGATTTCTTTCTTAGCCTTCTTCTTTGTTTATGTGGCAAATTACGTTGACTAATTTTCAAGTGGGAAAGTAAACTTGCATTCTTGAAATCAGCCTCACTTGTGATGTACTCATTAATCTCTTCTGTTTGCTAAATTTTTTTTTTTTTTTTTTTTTTTTTGAGAGAGTCTTACTGTGTCACCCTCAGTAGAGTACTGTGGCATCATAGCTCACAGTAACCTCAAACTCCTGGGCTCAAGTGATCCTCTTGCCTCAGCCTCCTGAGTAACTGGGTCTACACCTTCCTCCCACAACATCCAGCTATTTTTAGAGATGGGGTCTCACTCTAGCTCAGGCTATTCATTCACCTCAACCTCCCAGAGTTGTAGGATTATAGGTGTGAGCCACTGCATCCAGCCCTGTTTGTTAATTTTTTAAAGGTTTTTTTGGGGGAAAGGATGTTGGCATATACTTTTCCTTTCTTGTACATTTTAAAATTAAGAATATGCTAGCCTTAAAAGAATTTGGATGTGTACTGCACTCTATTCTCTATAAGAGTTTATGTAAGATTGCTATTCCTAAAAAAATTACTATTTCTTTATTCAAAATTTAGAAGAATTCATGGTGAATCCATTGAGTTTGGAGGTTGATTGTATGGAGGTCTTTAATTATAGGGTAATGGGTATTTTCTTTATTGTTTGTTTGTTTGTTTTTGTTTTGTTTTGTTTTGTTTTCTGAGACAGGCAACCCTCTGTTGCCCTGGGTACAGTGCAGTGGTGTCATCATTGCTTGCTGCAATTTCAAACTCCTGGGCTCAAGTGATCCTCCTGCCTCAGCCTCTCCAGTAATTGGGACTACAGATGTGCACCACCAGATCCAGGTAATTTTTTCTATTTTTTTAGAGATGGGTCTTGCTCTTGCTCAGGCTGGTCTCAAACTCCTGAGCTCAGGCAATCCATCCACGCTGGCCTCCCAGAGTGCTGGGATTACAGGCATGAGCTGCTGTGCCCAGCCAATAATGCATGTTTTATAAGGGCACATACAAATAAAAAATACTCCCAATAGAGTTAGTTATCTGTGGCAAGGGGCAGAGCAGCATGTAATGAGGTGGAATAAGGACTGAAACTCTGGTAAGAACCAATGATACAACTAAAGTGTATAAAAAACCCCCACTGAAGTTCAGAAGAAAAATAATGATCCTAAAGAAAACAAATTCAATTTTGTCATTAAAATTTTTATTTGGACAAAACAAATTTTTTTATTTGGAAATTTTAAGCACATTGAATATTTAATAGTTTCCTGAATATTTAGCATTTTATTTTTCTTTTAAGCATTTAATCATTTGATCTTTTAATCAAAATACTTTACATTTTATTTTCCTTGTATTAATATAAATAAGTGATTTTTTTTCACTAAGTCCAACATAGATGCCCTCTCATCATCTGTTCCAGTTTATGCAGTGTGTGTGGAACTATGCTAGTTTCTGTTGCTGCTATGAAGAGAAAAGGAGAGGGAGCCCTAGTGTACATCAGAAACTTGACCAACACCTCTGTTCCAAGAGGTAGGCCCCAACTTTACATTTGAAATGCAAGTAGTATGTGACTGTCGCATTCAGTTAATGTGTTTTAAAAGGTTTGATGATATATAAACAACCACACTCCTGCAGGAATGATAAAACACAAATTTAGTCCAGCAAGGGAGAGAGGAAAGGAGGAAGAGGAGGTGCACGTAATGTGCACAATGTGAGGGTGTTCAGCACGTACCCTGGGTGAAGGGCTCAACTACAACTTGAACTTTACCTTAGAAGTGAAAAAAATGCAACCTAAAAATTTGTGCCTTCATATTAATTTGAAATAATAGATAGATAGATAGATAATGTTTTGATGGTTATTTTTGTCCTAGAACCTCCTCCCCAACCCCTCCTGTCACTTCCCAGATGATTAAGCTGCCCAACAGGATGGTCTCTCCCTGGGACAGCCTGAAGCAATACGATTTGCAGATATTTTACTGTTGCTGCTTTTCCTGCAAAGCAGTGGCTGACCTTCCCTTCCTTCTGCTCTAAGAGTAAAGGCCCAGTCTCTGGGAACCTGTAGCTGTTGCAAAGACCCACCCTTCTTCTCTGTGGTGCACACATACATGTCCTACTCCTCAGGAGTAGTAAAAACCAGTTCTTTTCTTTGACAGGGCATTTTCCCTTTTCTTTCACCCTAGGTCTCTGGAGGGATGGGAAGGAGCAGTGAATTTGCTTATGTATTTATTGCAGGCTTTGAGGCTGAGTCACTGTAGAGAACCATTCATCTAGCAGTGGTGATTGTATATTAGAATCACCTGGGGAGCTTTAAAAACCATACCAATGCCAGTGCTGAACCGCAGGTAAAGGGAATCAGAATTGCTTGGGGTATTATGTGGGCACCAATAGATTTTTACAAGCTTTCCAGATGCTTTTAATATGCTGTCAAGATTGAGATCCACTGCTCTCTGCTGTAGATTAGAAACTAGAAAATCAGTCTTTAGTTCATCAATGTAGCTACAGTCCCACAGGAATGATAAAACAAAAATTTAATCCAGCAAGGGAGAGAGGAGAGAAGAGAGAGGAGGGGGAGGGAAGGGGTGGCAGCAATTAACTAAGATTAACTAAGAAAAATAAAAATTTCAATCTCCTGTGAAATCACACTGTAGAAATCTAATCAGATATTTTCAAAGGATTCCCTTTCTTACCCATCAGCTGTCTCTTTTTCTGATCCCTGAATCTCATAGGGTCTCTTGGGCAATTGTTATACAGCTACCTCACCACATTCTGATGAGATAGACACAGCAGCTCTTTGAATCTAAGTTAATGCCAGGACTGTGTCCGAGAGTTAAAGACTCATTCACTCCATTCTCAAAACTTAACAGTTTATGCCATAAATATCTATTGGCTGCCAATGATGTGCAACGAAGTATTCTAACATATTGTGGGAGACAAAAAGATACTTAGACACACCTTCAGTTTTCAAGGTGCTTAAGTTCTGTTTTCTACAACTAAACCCAAGGCAGTGAATAATACCTTGAAAAAGGTTCAAAGTTTCATACCTCAGAAGTGGTAGAGATGAAGCCAGATGGAGCCTGGGGTTGTATTGCCAAAGGTCTTAAATGTTTGCAGCTTAGATTTCACAGGCAATGGGAGCTTATGAAATGGAGCAGGGTGAGATGGTCACATGACACAGTGGTGCTTTAGGAGATTATTTTAGCATCTGGATGAAAGGTGTATTATAATAGGTAAAGTGGAATTGTAGTTAATGCAGGGAAACCAAGTTGTACACTACTCAATAGTCAAAGTTGGTGTGAATTAATATGGACTAGACAAAACTTACTTATCTATGCTGGGAAAAACAGTGAAACAGTGGTTGCTTTGGGGAGGAAAAGTGGGGCTTGATTGGGAAAGGACATGAGAAAACTTTTTTGGGGAACGGTAATATTCTATATCTTGGTCGGAATTTGGATTCAAAGGGTATGCTCATTTGTAAAAATGAGTGAAAGTACACATAAGATTTTGTTCACTAGATTATATGTAAGTTTTAGCACAGAAGGAAAACTGTAAATAAATATCGAACTCTAGTTAATGGTTGTATACCGAAGTATTCAGAAGAAAGTGTGTTGACGTCTATAATTTACTTTGAAATGTATCAGATGCTAAAATGAATTGATGGATGAAGAGATGGGTGATAAAGCAAGTGTAGTTAACATGTTCATGATAGAACATCGGTGTCTGATTTTGAGACAAAAGAAGGACATTGAGACAATAATTTAAAATTTTTATTATTTAAGGTATGCAAACTGTTGTTTTAAGATTTTATATGTATGTAACACACACCCAGTGAAATGATTACTATAGTCAAGCAAATTATTATTATTATTATTATTATTATTATTATTATTTTGAGACAGAGTCTCACTATGTTCCCCTCGGTAGAGAGCTGCAGTGTCACAGCTCACAGCAATCTCAAACTCTTGGGCTTCAGCAATTCTCTGGCCTCAGCCTCCGAAGTGGCTGGGACTACAGGCATCCACCACAATGCCCGGCTATTTTTTTGTGCAGTTGTCATTGTTGTTAGGTGGGCCCAGGCTGGGTTTGAACCCGCCACGCCTATAACCAAGCAAATCAATATATACTTATCACATAGTTACCCCTCTTATTTTGTAGTGAGAGCACCTGAGGTTAGCAAATTTCCAGTATCTAATACAGTATCATAACTATACTCAATGGCGTACATTAAATCTCCAGACTTATTCATCCTATATTAGTGCAAATTTGTACCCTCTGAACAGCTTCCCATTTCCCCCAGCTCTGTTCTACCCCGTTTCTATGTATTCAACACTTTTAGATTCCATATGTAAGCAAGATCATGCACTAGATTTTTTTTCTGTCTAGCTTGTTACACTTAGAATAATGTCCTTCAGGTTGATCCATGTTTTTGACAATGACAGGATCTCCTTCTTTTGAAGGCTTAAAAATATTTCATTGTATTATACATATAGCATCTTTATCCATCCATTCATCAGCAGACACAGATCTTGGTTATTGTGAATAGTGCTGCAATGATCATCGGAGTGCAATTATTTCTTTGAGGTATCAATTTCATTTTCTTTGAGTATGTATATACCCAGAAGTGGGATGTGTGGATCATATGGTAATTCCATTTTCAATTTTTTAAGGCACCTCACCGTAATGTTTTTCATAATGGAGCTATGTCAATTCATATTCCTACCAACAACATGCAAGGCCTTTTCCCTCTCACATGCTCACCAACATTTATTATCTCTTGTCTTTTCTTCTTCTTCTTCTTTTTTTTTTTTGAGACAGAGTCTCACTATGTCACCCTCAGTAGAGTGCTGTGGCATCACAGCTCACAGCAACCTCAAACTCTTGGGCTTAAGCGATTCTCTTGCCTCAGCATCCCAAGTAGCTGGGACTACAGGTGCCTGCCACAATGCCTGGCTATTTTTTGTTTCAGTTGTCATTGTGGTTTAGCAGGCTCTGGCTAGATTTGAACTTGCCATCTTCAGTGTATGTGGCTGGCACCATAACCACTAAGCTATGGGCACCAAGCCTATCTCTTGTCTTTTTGGATAAACAATCCAACCAGGTGTGCATTTTCCTGATGATTCAAGATGTTAAGCACACACACACACACACACACACCAGTGGGCTACTATATGTCTTCTTTGTAAAAATATCTTTTCAAGTCTTTTGACCATTTTTAATCAGGTTGTTTTGCTTTTTTGCTATTGAGTTGTGTGAATTCCTTATATACTACATATACTTTGAAGCTTTTCTCCTAAGTTATTTTAAGGAATTTTACAGTTTCAGGTCTTACATTTAAGTCTTTAATCCATTTTGAGTACGTTTTTGTGTATGGTATAATAAAAAGGGTCCAATTTCTTTCTTTTGCATATGAATATCCAGTTTTTTTAGCATCATTGATTTCCCTTTTGTGCCTTCTTGGTGCCCTTTTTGAAGATCAGTTGACATATATGCATGAGTTATTTCTGGGCTGTTTATTACATTCTATTAGTGTATGTGTTGTATTATCTTTATGTTAGTATCATACTGTTTTTATATTATAGCTTTGTAATATCATTTGATTTTTTTTTTGAGACACAGTCTCACTTTGTTGCCCAGAGTAGAGTGCCATGGTGTCATAGTTCAGAGCAACCTCAAACTCTTGGGCTCAAGCAATCATCTTGCGTCAGCCTACCAAGTAGCTGGGACTACAGATGCCTACCACAATACCCAGCTATTTTTTAGAGATGGGGTCTTGCTTTTGCTTAGGCTGGTCTTGAACTCTTGAGCTCCCGCCTGCCTTGGCCTCTCAGAGTGCTAGGATTACAGGTGTGAGTCACTGTACCCAGTTCCACACAAATTTTAGATGTGCTTTTTCTATTTCTGTGAAAATGTCATTGAATTTTTGATAAGGATTACATTGAATCTGTAGATCATTTTTTATGGTGTGAAAATTTTAACAATATTAATTTTCCAATCCATGAATATGGAATATTTTTCCATTTATTTGTGTCTTCTTTAGTTAATTTTATCAGTGTTTCATAATTTTATTTTTCTTCTCCCCACCTTTTTTTTTTTTTTTTAATTAAATCATAGCTGTGTATATTAATGCAATCATGGGGTACAATGTGCTGGTTTTATATATAATTTGAAATATTTTCATCGGACTGGTTAACATAGCCTTCATGGCATTTTCTTAGTTATTATGTTCAGACATTTATATTCTGCATTTAGTAAGTTTCATAGTTTTAGTGGTACAGATCTTTCACTTTCTTGGTTAAGTTAATTCCTAAGTATTTTTCATGCTATCATAAGTAGGATTATTTTCTTGATTTCCTTTCAGAGAGTTTGTTATTGGCATATATAAATGCAACTGATTTTTGTATGCTGATTTTTGTATCCCACAACTTTAATGAATTTATTAGTTCTGACAGGTTTTTTGTGTCATGTTTAGGGTTTTCATATAGGATCATGTCATCTGCAAACAAGGATAATGTTATGACTTCTTTCTATTTGGACACATTTTATTTGTCTTGTCTGTTCTTGTTGGTATTTTCATGAATAGAAATCATGAAAGTAGGCATCCTTACTTGTAACTGATCTTAGAGGGAAAGCTTTCAATTTTTCTCCATTGATTATGATAATAATTGTGGGCTTTTCATAAATGGCTTTTGTTATGCTGAGGGAATTTCTTTCTATTCCTCTTTTGTAGAGAGTATGATGAATGGATGTTGAACTTTATCAAATGCTTTTCTGCATTTATTGAGATGATCATGTTGTTTTATCTTTCTTTCTGTTGATGTGGTGTATCAGATCGATGGATTTGGCACATGCTGAACCCACCTTGCATCTCAGGGATAAATCTCCTTGGTCATGGTATATAATCTTTTTGATGCGTTATTAAATTCAATTTGCTAATTTTTTTGAGGATTTTTACAAGATGGTAATGTTTAGTAGGAAATTAGAAATATATGGCTCTTGTGTGGGAGTGTATGTCTCTTTTTACAAATGTTAAGACTAAAGATACAGATTTGGTGATTGCATAGACTCTTGAAGGCAGCAAAATAGAGACATCTATTTGAAGTTAGGTTGGCAAGTGAGACTCTGAGAAGAGGTGATGGAAAGAGAAGAAGGATAAAAATAGAGAAGATAGGAGAACACCCACAGCTGGAATAGGAGGACAAACGAGGGACCAGAGAAGGTAAAACAGTGCCAAAGGCTATCCTCAGGGTGGGAGGAAATTGGTAGGACGGGGACTGTCAGTTGGCAATTTCAGGCCTAGCTACTGTGAGGTCAGGCAGTTCCTTCTCATCCTTCCTGATTTACTCCTGATTCTTGTGCCTAGTATTTGATTCATATTTGCAACCATTCTACCTTTTACCTCATTACCTAGTGCCGCTTCCTCTCTTTTTGTCTTTTTCTTCTTTAATATAGTTTCCCAATAGTTTGAGATCCACTTGCTATGACTCCCATACAAAAAAAAATGGACCTTCAGTCAGTAATTTGGGATACTCATATTCCCAGCCCCTATCTCATGACTGTGAACCTGAGAAAAGTTGAAACAGCCTGTGATAATCACAAACCTCTGTGATTATGGTAAAATCCCTGTTGCTGTCTCATGGACAAAACCACAGTGGCACTTCTCATCATTCAGCTGGTTCCATCCTGCTAAACGTTTCCTCTTGGGGCAACATGCAATTGCATTTTCAGCAATTACTCTTTGCATCCACTTTCATTCCTACCTGGTTTAAAACATAGAAGTAATATGGTACCAAATGGGGATGTTGTAAATTGTAACAATTGTTAACAGGCTGAGGGAAGAGATTTGAAAGAGGATGATAATCAGTCTCATCTGATACAGAGAAGACACGGGATAGAATTATGGTGACAATGTTGAAGATAGCCTTTATTCATTGTCTCACTTACTAAGTGTAAGATTTTTTGATATTAATATGCACAAAATTGTTACCAGTAATTTTTAACAGTTTGTCTGAAAAACAAGTTGTATACAAATGATTTTAAAACAAAGTATAGTATAATCAGAAGAAAAATTTTGAGAATTTCAGGACTGTTGAGTCTGTAAAGTTTGTAAGTGCAACTGCCAATTTAATAGTAAAAGATGTATTGGATGGTGAGGAAATTAAAGTAATAAACACAGAATTATAGACCATTTGTGTCAAAAGTTTTGTTATGAAAGGAAAGAGGGAAAGTGGAATGGTTAGGATGGCAGGAAGAGAAAAAGTATCAAGGGCTCTGGATGAAAACCGTATAAAATGAGAACTCTTAAACTTGAGATTATTGTATGCCTACCACTATGCCAGACACTGAGGATATAAGTAATTGTAATATCACACTCCTTCCTTCAATATGTCAGTCTACTGGAGAGGAGAAGTGAATTAACATATACTATAACAAAGAAGGTATTAAAATATCAGCATCAACAAAGATAGATAAACGAAGGAACTTCTAACTGTCTTAGAGCACTGGCAGAAGCTTTAGAAAGGAAGTGGCTTTTAAGGTGAGCCTAAATTATTAGTAGCAACTTGGGAAGAGGAAAAGGGAAAAGGCAGTTTCTAGCAAGAGATACAGCACGTGGAATGGCTTCAAAGACTGGAAGAGCATGGAATATGGATTGATGCATAATTCAATTTGATAGATTTATAGGGTGAATGAAAGAGAGCAGGAGGAGATGAGGGTAGAAAGATACAGTGGTAAAAAGAAACTTGTCTAATGTGGTAAGTAGTTTGCATTTTATTTTGTAGGCAATGAGGAACTCAAGCTGAGTAGAATATAATATTTTTTTTTGTTTAACAAAGGTAATTCGCTTCTAAGTATGATAGAATAGCTTAGACTGAACAATACTTCTTCCAAGAAAAGCCAGAAAAGCTAGATAAAAAAATATATATTTTAAACACATGTTTGACGCTATCACAGAGCTGTTGGGGAAAATAAGAATTAAGGGGACAAAATCCTCAAAAGGGGAGAGCCATGTGGAGAACTGAGCTGACATTAGGCACTCACTTTTATCCTCAGAACACTTTTTTTCTTATATATTTTAGGTTAATTTGAGGGTACAAAGACATAGGTTACAATGTTGTTAGGTAAAGACCCTCTTATAATTGTGTCCCACCCCCTAGAGTGGGTGGGACACATACCCTAATATTGTGCCCATTAAGTGCACACCCATTCCCTTCCCTCCTCTCCCTTCTCACCTCCCTCATCCCCTCCCCCATTTTGAATTGATTTGAGATTTTCTCTTATGTGGGCATGTATTACACCATCTATTGACTTCATATTAGTACTGAATACATTAAATACTTGCTTCTTCATTCTTGTGATACTTTACTAAGAAAAATGTGTTTCAACTCTATCCAGGTTAATACAAAAGATGTAAAGTCTCCATCTTTTCTAAGGGCTGAATAGTATTCCATGGTATGTATGTATGTATATATATATATACCATAGCTTGTTAATCCATTCCTGGGTTGGTGGACAGTCATGTTGTATTAAATAGTGGCTCAGTTGGCACAAAGCCACAATCCCAGAAGAAAGGGAAGAATGTAGAAAGAACTGGAAAGGTAAAAGGAAAGAGAAAAAACTAAGTTTGAAACCAGGGTGCCCATGTCTCATGCCTGTTATCCTAGTATTCTGGGAGGCCGAGGTAGGTGGATTGCTTGAGCTCAGAAGTTCTGAGCAAGAGCAAGACCCTGGCTCTAAAAATAGCCAGGCTTTGTGGCAGGTGCCTATAATCACAGCTACCTAGAGGCTGAGGCAAGAGAATCATTTTAGCCCAAGAGTTTGAGGTTGCTGTGAGCTATGACATCAGGGCACTTTAGAAAGGTGACAAAGTGAGAATCTGTCTCAAAAAGAAAGAAAGAAAGAACAGAAATTTATAAAATAGATGTTCAATACAGAGAATAAATAAAATCAAAGTGTATTATTTGAAAAGAATAATAAAATTAAGCCTTTAGCCTTGAGCATGACATTATAAACAGAAGGCAAAGACACAAATTGTCAATATCAGTGGGAAAATGGAACATCCTGGAAGTTCTACAGGTATTTAATGAATAATAAGAAGTATAATGAATAATCATATGTCACTTAGAATTTTGTGCTAGAATTAGAAATAAGTGCTGTAATTCTTAGAAAAACATAGCTTTCCAAAATGAGGAGAAAGGAGACATAAAAGGAGATATAAGGAGAAATAAAAATTCATGTATTTATTTTTTTAAAAATGAACCTATAGGGCCAGGCATGGTGGCCTATGCCTATAATCCTAGCACTCTGGGAGACTGTGATGGAAGGATCATGTGAGGTCAGGAATTTGACACTAGCCTGAGCAAAAGCAAGACCCATCTCTACAAAAACAGCATTGGAGCCCCATCTCTAAAAAAATTTCCTGAGCAGTATGGTGGGTGCGTGTAGTCTCAGCTACTTGGGAGGCTGAGACAAGTGAATCACTTGAGCTCAAGAGTTTGAGGTTGCTGTGAACTATGATGACATCCCTCTACCAGGGATGACAAAGTGAGACTCTGTCTCAAAAAAAAAAATAAATAAATAAAGTCACTGTTGCTTTCTATATGTACTTTTAATTTATGTAAATGGATTATGTTATATACCTCATCCTATTTCTTTATTTTCAATATGCACTGTTTCTAACACACAATCCACATTGTTCTGTGTATTTTTCATCTGCCATTTCTCATTGCTGCACAGTGCTCCATGGCGTACAGGGTGTACGCAGGGTTCATCTACCAGGCTGCTTTTGATGCCTTGACACCACAGAAGAGCTCCCTCCCTCCCTCTCTTTCTCTCTCCCTCCACCTACTCCTCTCCTCTCCTCTCCTCTCCTCTCCTCTCCTCTCCTCTCCTCTCCTCTCCTATCCTCCCCTCCCCTCTCCCTTCCCCCTTCCCCTCCTCCTCCTCCTCTCCTCTCCTCTCCTCCCCTCCCCTCCCCTCTCCTCCCCCTCTTCCTCTTCTCTCCTCCTCCTCCTTTCTTTTCCTTTCCTTTTTGGGGTCTTGCTCTGTCACCCAGGCTGGAGTACAGAGGCACAATCATAGCTCACTACAGTCTAGAACTCCTAGGCTTAAGCAATCCTCCCATCTCAGCTTCCCAAGTAGCTGGGACTACAGGCACACACCACTTTCCTGTCAAGAAAAGCATTCCTTTTCTGCCATTGAAAGAATCTCCTTCACTATCAACTTGAATTCAGATCATTCACGCCTTTAAATTATACCTCTTTAAGTTTAATAGATCTTTCTTTATATTCATTGCCAAATCTGTTGTTAAATACAGATGTTAAATCATAATGCAAATAGATTTCCAGTTCAGTTGAAAGTTTTTATATCAACTATTCCAAAATAATAATGAATCGTTCCCTCTAACATACTCACTATTATACTTGTCAGTCTATTGGTTTTGTTGGGGGGGGGGGTTGGAAGGTATTTTTGTTTGGGGGGTTAGTATGTGTTTCTGGAGGGGGGGGGGTTTCACTCTGTTTCCCTGGCTAGAGTGCAGTAGCATCATCATAGCTCACTGAAACCTCTATGAGGTTTATGTATTCCTCCTGCCTCAGCCTTTCAAGTAGCTGGGAATACGGGCACATGCCACCACACTGGATTGATTCTTCTATTTTTTGTAGAGATGGGATATCACTCTTGCTCAGGCTGGGAGTCTATAGTTTTGAATAATGCTATTTAAGTATTCAAGTCCTAATACCCTTAAGCATTTCCAATAAACTTCGTTGTCCACATTTTCCCAAGGCTAAAGTTTTGCCATGCAAAAATTTAAGTTTTGCCCTTAAATTTTGTCAGTACATGGTCATATGTACTTTCACACAGCCCTTGCAATTTTCCTTCCCAAGTGAAAGTCACCACTTTAAGCTTTTGTGGTTGAGGCCTGATGCATACCTCTCAATTTTCACTGTGCAGACCTGACCCGTCGCGGGTGAGGAGTCTGCCACTGAAAGGCATGAGGTAGTGGGTTTCTTCTCTCTGTGCTTTCCGCCCCCTCTCTGGCATGGGAGAGGAGGAACAAGGACAGTAAGGGAGGGGTAGGAAATTTTTGCTACTGTCAGAGTTGCATTACTTTTTTTGGATGTAGTAAAAGTTTAAATCTGGGGTTTTCTTATTGGTACCCACTAAACATTAGCCTGCTCACCCTCCTGCTAACTCTTCTGCTCAAAATTAAGATCTTGACTGAGCTTCTGAGCATCTTCAGGTTCACCTGCAGTTTCTTATCACTGAGTGCCTTTTGTCCCTGTAGGCAGCCTTTGGGTGGACTTAAGTCAGGGTCCCTGGCTCCTTCCTGCGCAAGATCTGTATGTGGTCCATGGAGCCACTCCATGATGCTTTGGGCTGTTCTTAACAGTCCTTCCTACACCATCACACTCAGGGTTAGGATGTCACATATGAATTTAGGGAGATATAAATGTCCAGTCCACAACATAATCCATACAGAAATCATTAAGAAGATGTTTTACAATTAATTTTTTGTCCTCAAAATCCAGAATGTATTTTATACTTACAGTACATCTCAATTCAAATGAGCCACCTTTTTAAGTGCTCAATAGGCAATGTGCTAGTGGCTACCTTATGGATCCTTGGTTTTCTGAATGTAGTCCATGGACCACCAGCCAGCAACATCACCTAGGACCATATTAGAAATGCTGAACCTCAGACTCTACCCAAGACCCACTGAATCAGAACCTGCATTTTAATCAGACCCCCAGGTGATACAGCTGCACATAAAAGTTGATAAATTCTGGTCTTGAATCCTCAGTAAAATTCCCCATATCCTCCACTTTTTTCTGAATATCCCCTTCACATGCCTCGTCTTACAGAAACTTGGCTCTGACCTGGGGGCACTACTTCCCATGCAGCTCCCTAGAGGCACCTATTCTTGAGTGGGCCTGCAGGTGAGGTACATGTCCTTGTTCCCCTTTGCCCCTTGTGGCCATTCTTTCCTCCTCCCAAGGCCCTTGCAGTTTTGACTCTGACGTCAGCAGTTCAGATCCCCCTGTTACTCTCATTGTTGCTGTCCCTGACTGAGCCCTGGCTACTGGCTCTCTGTCATTCCAGCTGATGTCCTGGCCCCTCAGTTCCCTCCTCTCCTGAAAAGAGCTCTTTTCTTTTCTTTTCTTCTTTTCTTTTCTCTTTTCTTTTCTCCTCCTCCTCCTCCTCCTCTTCCTCCTCCTCCTCCTTTTCTCTCTCTCTCTCTCTCTCTCTCTCCCTCTCTCTCTCTCTCTCTCGTTTGAAAGACTCTGTTGCCCTGGGTAGAGTGCCAAGGGCTGTGGGGTCATAGCTCACAGCACCCTCAGGTTCTTGGGCTTGAGCAATCCTCTTGCCTCACCCTCCCAAGTTGCTGAAACTATAGGCTCCCACCAACACGCCTGTATGGTCTTTCTATTTTTTCTTTTTTTGTATAAACAGGGTCTCAGTCTTGCTCAGGCTGGTCTCAAATTCCTGAGTTCAAGCAATCCACTCACCTTGGCCTCCTAGAGTCCTGGGTTTATAGGTGTGAGCTGCTGCATCCAGCCCAAAGAGCTTTTTCCCTTGATTCTACTTTAAACCTTACTATGAGGAAAAAATAAAAACAAACTCTCCCCTTTATCCTTATCATAAGCTCAACTTCAAGTAACCACTTTTCAGCCAATATGTCCTATTTTCCTCCTGACTCCTCCTAGCACTCTGATGATCTTTCTATCACACCAATACCCACAAGACATTGACCCATCCACTGTCTCCCTGTCCCTCACCCCTCATCTCCTCACTCTTCTCTTTGTCATGGTTAATTCCATGGTTCATCCACATAAGCACTCTCATGTCCTCTTGGTTACATCCAAGTCTCAGCCTACACCTTAAAGTCACACATAATCCAAGAAAAGCATGTAACTATGCTGACTGGTCTTATTTTAAATACAAGATGATTGACCAAGAGATCCCTCAGTGTTGCCGGATGACTAGCTCACACCCCCTCTTCCAGCTTTCAACACCCCTCCCCATCCTTCCTCTTTGCCAGTATGTTGTTTATTTTAGGTATTGACTTAGTGAAGCCCAGATAGCTGGTAAAATATTATTTGTGGGTGAGTCTGTGAGGGTGTTTCCAAAAAACATGAGCATTTAAATCAGTAGACTGAGTAAAGAAGACAGCCCTCACTAATGAATGCAGGCATCACCCAACCTGTTGAGGACCCAATGGAAACAAAAGGTGGAAGAAGGGCAAATGTTTTCTTTGCTGGAACTGAGACATCCATCTTCTCCTGCCCTGAGGACTTTGAATTTGGGCTAGAACTTCCCCCTGCCCTGACTTTCCTGGTCTAAACATTGCACACAGCAATCTTAGCATCCACATTATTATTTTTTTTTTTTTGCAGTTTCTGGCCGGGGCTGGGTTTGAACCCACCACCTCTGGCATATGGGGCTGGCACCTTACTCCTTTGAGTCATAGGCACCATCCAGCATCCACATTTTTTTCTGTTTCTCTGGAAAACCCTAATATAAGCAGTGACCTTACTTTCTACTTAACTGAGAAAATGGAAGCAATTGGAAAATAACTTCCACGAGCCCTACCCACAGTTTGTTAATCCATTCCTGGATTAACAAAGAGCCATCTCTGTTGGTGGAGCTTGCATATGGAACCTAGATGCCATGGATCAGTTGTCTGAGATCCTGGCTGAGGCTAATCTGTGCCTCACCTCAACTCCCCTCAACAGCTCACTGTGCTCCAGGTCATCTGGTGTCTTTCCTGTTCTCTGTGGAGTTCAGCATGTGCTCCTTCCTCCCAGACCTTCTGCCCTTGGAGTTAAACATATGCTCCTCTCAGAGCTTCTGCCTGTGGAATTAAGTGTGTGCTCTTCTCAGAGCTTCTGCCTTGGCGGTGTCCATCCAATCACCCCCATCTAACCAATTACTTTCTCACATCCTTTAGCTCTCTGCTGAAATGTCACATTCATTGTAAAACCTTTGCTGGCTACACTGCTTAAAACCACAGACCTTTATCCAACCTCCTGACACTCTATCACCTTTCCCTTCTATTGTTCTTAATAGCACTGATTGCTATCTAATGTATTAATTCTTTTTTTTTTTTTTTTTTTGCACTTTTTGTCTGGGACTGGGTTTGAACCCACCAGCTCTGGTATATGGGGCTGGCACACTACTTTTTGAGCCACGGGCACCACCCTAATGTATTAATTATTTTACTTACCGTATATACTCGAGTATATATGGTATTTATAATGGTCTGTTTTCTTTTTTTTTTTTTTTTTTATTAAATCATAGCTGTGTACATTGATATGATCATGGGGCATCATATACTAGCTTCATAAACCATTTGACACATTTTCATCCCAATATTCAACATAGCCTTCCTGGCATTTTCCCAGTCA
>CAUYPK010048348.1:0-17525 GCA_963574355.1 Loris lydekkerianus | reverse complement strand
CCTTTCTATATTCTTCATATCATTCATCTCTTATTTGATTCTGTTTTTGGATTTCCTTTTGGTTATTTTCCACTTTATTAGCAGTTTCCTTCATTGTTTCCATCATTTCCTTCATTGTTTTCATCATGTGTATTCTAAATTTTATTTTTGTCATTCCTAACATTTTTTTATAGGTAGAATCCTCTGCACTAGCTGCCTCATGGTGTCTTGAAGGGGTTGCTCTGGACTTGTTCTTCATGTTGTCTGAAGTTTTCTGCTGATTCTTCCTCATGAGTGGTTTCCTTGCCCTAATTTTCCTTTCACTTCCTCTTGCTCTTTAAGTTCCCATGCCTGCGGACTAAGGTTTCGATGAGTCCTGTTGGTACTGGACTAGAAGAATGAGAAGGTTGAAGAGCAAGAAGGGATAGAAGAAAGTAAAAGAAAGAAAGATAGGAAGAATAATAAAAAAATAGAGAAAGGAGAGGGGGTGGGTAAAAGGGAATATTGTGAAAAAGAAGAGAGACACAGAAAGAGGGAGACAGAGTAATAAGGTGTACAGTAGGCTAATTTCACACAATCTTAAAAAAATCCCAACCCCTGGGGGTCCTTAGTTGAGTGGTTCCCTTGAGGTCAGCAACTCTTTGCTAACCTGATGGAAAACAGTACCCCACCTCCACCAAGTAGAGAGGAAAGACAAAAATGCTATAAATCAAACCAAAACAAACAGAAAACTTTACAGGATAAAATTAGGTGAAAATCTAAATAATAGGGAGAGAAACACTAGCAAAAATGAAGTTGTAATTATTGAAAAAGGCGGCAATGAGAAATTGTATTTAAACTAGAAAAATGAAGAAAGAAAAGAACAAAAAACAAAACAAAACAAAAACAAAAACAAAAAGAAAAAATCTGTGTGGAAAGGGTTGAAATTAAAAAACAAAACAACAACCAAAAAATAAACATAAAACAAAAAAACTAACAACAACAACAAAAAACAGCCAAAATCAAAGAAGTGTATATATCTTGTTGAATACTGTCTGGGGAACAGGTGGTCTTCTGGGATATGAAATATTACTCGCAATGCTGATACAACTGGAGGCCTGTACTGATTTCTCAAACTCCACAGGATGGACACCTTAAATCTCTCTTCAGCCCTCTTAAAAGATACTTTAAACTTCTAAACTTGGCTAAGCAGAAGCTTTCCAAGGAAAGTGCTTGTCACTGGGATCACTACTAAAGTGGCTATCCACTTACCAGTGTGCCAAAACCGGTGTAACTCTGCTCCTAACGGTTAAGGCAGTAAGGCAGCTCAGTTCCCAACTTTAGGCTGCTTAGTCCCTAGGTTACCAGCTCCCACCCAATCCTTTCTCTGCGACCCTGAGGGCGGACCTTGCTGGTGCAGTTCTCTCACAATGGCTCCCTGCCGCCCACAGCCAAACACTATTAGCTCTGTCCGGCTCAGCAGCTCAGTCTGGAGCTCTAGACAACATCCAAAGTTCTCTGCACTCCTGCTCAAGCTCTCCCCAAGGCAGTTCAACTGAGTGCCAAGTCCAAAAACACCAAGATAGTTCACAGGTAAGGCCTTTCTGGTTTGCAGTCTCGCTACTGCTGTACTTACAGCTGCTGGCGGGATTAGACTGATCAAACACACGTGACCACTTGCCAGTTTTCCACTGCTTTTGTCCTCTTCTTAGGGTCCAGAAGTCTCTTGCTGACTCCCTGTATCCTCAAAGGAATGATTATAGGCAGATCCCACCAGCCAGAGATGCCTGGATTCTTATCTCCCCAGAGTCACAGTGCAGGGAAGCTGTTACTTGACCGCCATCTTGCTCTCCAAGTCTCTGCCGTTCAATTCTTGAGATACTTTACTTAGGAGAGTATTCTTCAAATTCGTCCAGGTAAATACAAGAGATGTAAAGTATCTATCTTTTTTATGTCTGAATAGTAGTCCATGGTATGCATACATCATGGTTCCTTAATCCATTCATGTGTGGATGGGTACTTGGGTTGTTTCCACTCTTTGTGATTATGAATGGAGCTTCTATAATTATTTGAGTGCAAAGGTCCTTTTGAGAAAATGATTTATAGTCGTGGTAGATATCTAGTAATGGGATTGCAGAATCAAATAGAAGGTCTACTTTTAGCTTTTTGAATATTTTCCATACTTCTTTCCAAAAGGGCTAAATTAGTTTGCAATCTTGCCAACAATGCATAAGTGTTTCCATCTCTCCACATCCATGACAGCATCTGCACTTTTCGGATCTTGGGCTATTCCCACCAGGGCTAGGTGATATCTCAAAGTAGTTTTGATTTGCATGTCACTGATGATTAGGGCTGACGAGCACTATTAATGTGCTTTTTGGTCATTTTTCTGTCCTCTTGGGAAAAGATTCTGCTCATGTCTCTTAATCAATGATTAATGGGATTGTTTGCTCTTTTCTTGTTAATTTGCTAGAGTTTCTTATAAATTTTGGTTTAGAATGTTGTCAGATTCTACCAAACCTTCAAAGAAGAGCTTTGACCTGTGTTGCAGAATCTGTTGCAAAACATTGAGAAGGAAAGAACCTTCCACAAATTCTTCTATGAAGCAAATGCCACCCTGATACCAAATACAGGAAAGGACTTAACAAAAAAGGAAACTACAGACCAATATCATTAATCAATACTGAATCAAAAATTCTCAGTCAAATTCTAGCAAATATTATTCAGCTACACATACAAAAGTAAATAATACATCATTATCAGGTTGACTTACCTCAGGGATGCAAGGCTCATTCATCATACACAGATAAATGTTATTCACTACATAAATGGAAGAAAAAATAAAGATAATATGGTTCTCTCAAAAGAGATAAGAGAAAACATTTGAAAAAATACTGCATCCTTTCCCGATAAAAATGCTTAAGAACATATAGACTTGAATGCAATGGGGCACTGAATGACAGATAGACTGTTGGGATAGAACCACAATACCCCAGGTAGGGGTAGTGGTGAATGAAGCAAGTGGCCAGATCACTGTTCCATCCTCCAGGGTTACAGCTGGTCCACAGAGAATTTAGGTGCCTATGGAATTTTATAGGGACAGTAATTTTCTATTACTACTTTGAAGATATTTCAGTTTATTTGGTGTCTATCAGTTTGTTTAGAAGCTTTCAGTTTATTTTGCTCCTATAGAAAAGGTCTGAAGTCTATCACCCTGCACCTTTAGGACCATGTGATGTGGATTATTTTCACTGGGCTAGGAATACTCAAAGTGGTTTGATTTGCATTTCACTGATGATTAGGGTTGATGAGCACTTTTTGTATGCTTTTTTGACTATTCAGCTGTCCTGCTAGGGAAAGATTCTGCTCATGTCTCTTGCCCAGTGGTTAATGGGTTCACCTAGACTGGAGTTTAGTGGCCCAATGACAGCTCAGTGTAACATCAAATTTCTGGCAATTATCCTGCCTCAGCATCCAAAGGAGGCTGCTTTAATATGCAAGCATAAAGACAAGAAAAATTAAGGGGAAGGAGGAAGAGAGAGGAGAAAGAAGGGGAAAGAAGCAAACAAGAAGAAAATACACATGAAGAGGAACCAACAAAAAATTCTGACAACATGAAAAATCAGAACAGATCAACCTCTCCCCCACCCCCAGGGGTCATGAGGCAGCTGTGACAGAAGATCCCACCTATAAAGAAATTATGAAAATGATGGAAAGGGAATTTAGAGAATGGATGGCAAGAATGATGAAGGGAGTTGAAGGGAAGTAGATAATAGCCAAAAGGAAATACAAAAAGTGACCCAAGAAATAAAGGAACAACATGATGAAATTAGAAAGAATATATTACAACGAGTCATTTAAGTAAGTTAAAGATGTAGTAGAAACTATCAATAATCAATTAAACCACGAGAAAGAATGACTCTAAGAGATACACCTCTTAAGCTAACTCAGGCATCTAAAAAGGCAGAAAAAAAGGTAGTAAAAGCAGAGGAATATCTTAAAGAATTATGGGACTTCATGAAGTGCACATACATGAATTATAGGTGTTCCTGAAAGAGAAGAAGAGAGACCCAAATACATGGGAGCCTTACAAGAGGATATCATAACCAAAAATTTGCCAAGTATCACCAAGGATTCTAATACCCTGGTTCATCTCAATGCAAATAAAACATGGTAATGAAATTGGTAAAGATCAAAATGAAAGAGAAAATTCTGCCAGTAGCCAGAAGTAAGTGCCAATTGACCTATAGGGGCAGATCCATCAGAATGAAAATGGACTTTTCAGCTGAAAAGCCATTTCAAGCCAGAAGAGGATGATCATCTACATTTAACCTTCTTAAACAAATAATGTTCAGCCCAGAATTCTGTATCCTGCTAAACTAAGTTTCATATTCAATGGAGAAATAAAATCTTTTATTGACACACAATCATTGAGGAATTCACCACAAGACCAACTTTGCAGGAAATACTCTGACCCATTCTTCACACTGAGTATAACAGTGGCCACCAGCAAAGAAGATACCCAGAAATGAATGAACAAAACCTAGCTTCCACAGTGGTGCGAGGGATAAAACTAGGCAATGGACTTTCACACAATAAGAGAAACAGAACTATACCATACTTATTAATTCTCTCAATAAATGTAAGTATATTTCCCCAGTGAAAAGGCACAGGCTGGCTGACTAGATTAAAAAAAAGCACAAAAACAACTATATGCTGTCTTAGGTGATATATCTAATCCCTAAGAATAAAACAATCTTAGGGTTGGAAAACAGTATTTCAGGCAAACAGAGATAAAAAAAAACAGTAAAGAAAGACAAAGGCACCTGCTGTATACTGCTCAAGGGAATAGTACAAGTGGACTTTTTAATTCTAAATATTTATGCACCCAAATTAAATGCTCCCAGATTTATAAAGCAAACCTTAACCGTCCTGAATAACTTGATGCCTACAACAAACACCATAAGAGCTGAGGACTACAAAACCTCTCTGACAGAACTAGACAGATACTCTGAACAGAGCTAAGCAAGAAAATGAGAGATTTAAATGTGACTGTAGAACAATATGCTTTAATAAAAATATACAGAGCACACCATCACAAAGCTAATGGGTATATGTTCTTCTTCTCAGCTCATGGATCATACTCCATAATAAATCATGTCCTGGGACACAAATAAAACCTCAACAAAATTAGAATAATTGAAATAATATCTTGTTCCTTTTCAGACCACAATGGACTAAAGGTAGAAGTCAACACCAACAAACGCTTTTATCCCCACACTAAGTCCTGAAAACTCAACACCTTATGCTAAATGACAGCTGGGTCAAGAAGTAGATAAAGAAGAACATCATTAGATTCTTTAAACATAACAACAATGAAGCCACAAGCTGGCAAAACCTATTAGGCACTGCCAAAGAAGTCCTAATAGAGAAATTAATTTCATCAGATGCCTATATGTAAAAAACGAAAAGAGCACAGACAACAATGTAATGAATCATCTCAAGGGAATGGAAAAGGAAGAGCAATTCAGTCTTGAAAATAGCAGAAGAAATGAAATAAATAAAATTAAATCAGAATAAATAATAAATATCATCTCCACTGGGGGGGGGGGAAGGAATTAAATTGAAAAGAAAAGAATCATTCAAAATATTAGGAAAGGAATAAGTTGATGCTTCAAAAAGATAAACAAAATTGGTAAACTTCTGCACAAATTAACCATAAACAGAAAAGTAAAATCTCTAATAATAATCATAATTCAAAAGGGGAAATAACAACAAATACACAGAGATACAAGAGATCTTCTCTGACTAGTACAGGAAAATCTATGCCAAAAATTTGACAATGTGGAGGAAATGAACCAATACCTGGAATTACGCAACCCCCTTAAGCTTAAGCAGGAAGAAAAGATCTTCTGAACAGACCAACATCAAGCACAAAAATTGAAGAAGCAATAAAAAAGTCCCCAATAGTAAAGCCCTACACTAGAGGGCTTTATGCAAGAATTCTATCAAATTTGCAAAGACATTCACTGTACTTATATTCCTGAAATTATTTAAAAACTTCGAGAAGAAAGGAACTCTTCCCAACACATTCTAGGAAGCAAACAGCACCCTGATACCAAACCCAGGAAAGGATCCAACTAAAGATATTTCAATGGAAAAATACTCAGTAAAATCCTAGCAAATAGAATACTTCTAAATATTAAAAAAGCATATATCATGATCAAGTTGGCTTTATCCTAGGGATGCAAGGTTGGTTTAACATATGCAATCTATAAATGTAGTTCACTACATAAATAGAAGCAAAATTACAGAGAATATGAGCCTCTCAAGAGATGCAGAAAAAACATTCAACAAAATTCAGCATCCTATTCTAACAAGAACACTTAAACATGTAGGTACAGGTCATTCATTTCTTCAACTGGTTAAAGTCATCTATAACAAAACTACAGCCAATATCATACTGAGTGAAGTAAAACTGAAAGCTTTCCCACTTCAAACTGGAACCACACAAGACTGTCTACTATCTACACTATTATTCAACATAGTGTTGGAAGTCCTAGACAATACTCTAAGGCAGCAGTTCTCAACCTGTGTGTTGCAACCCATAGGAATTGTATTAAATGGCCATGGCATCAGGAAGGTTGAGAACCACTGCTCTAAGGCAAGGGAAGGATATTAAGGGCATCAAACAGGGACATAGGAGGTCAA
This sequence comes from Loris lydekkerianus, assembly GCA_963574355.1. Lineage (NCBI taxonomy): Eukaryota > Metazoa > Chordata > Mammalia > Primates > Lorisidae > Loris > Loris lydekkerianus. Next base: position 10,856 of record CAUYPK010048348.1, on the reverse strand, counting down.
ACTCTCACTTTTTGCTGATGATATGGTCTTATATTTAGAACTTCCCCCCCAAAATAAGGATTTGTAGTTTCAAGACAAATTGTCATTAAATAGAGCATGCAGTCAAAAACATCCCCTATATCAAATAAATAATGCATCCAAGGTAAATTATTCATTCAGAGAAATAGTAAAATGCATAAAGGAAAAGCTTATATTTCGTATAAACATATCTGTCTAAGATAGATATTAGTAGTGCAGGCTTTAGATGTAAATCTTGGTTCTGTTTGTTAGTGACAGTGTGACTCTAAGCAAGGTATTTATTGTTTATGATTTGTTTTTCAGCTGTATCTTTTTCTTTTAATTGTTGGGGATTCACCAAGGGTAGAAGAAACCAGGTTACACTGATTGCATTTGTTATGTAAAGTCCCTCTTATACTTGTGTCTTGTTCCCAAAAGGTGTATCACACACTGAGACCCCACCCCTTGCCCCCTTTCCTCTCTCTGCTCTTCCTTCTCCCACTCCCCCTCTTTCCCACTCTCTGTTCTTCCTTTCCCCACCCCTCCCTCCTTCTCTCTCTCTTCTCTCCCCTTCCCTTACCCCCCACCATGTACTAGGTCATTAATTGTCCTTATATCAAAATTGAGTTCATAGGATTCCTACTTCTCCATTCTTGTCATGCTTTACTAAGAATAGTGTGTTCCACTTCCACTCAAGTTAATACAAAGGATGTAAAGTCTCCATATTTTTAATGGCTGAATAGTATTCCATGTACATATACCACAGCTTGTTAATCCATTCCTAGGTTTGTGGGCATTTAGGCTGTTTCCACATTTTGGCGATTGTAAATTGAGCTGCAATAAACAGTCTAGTGCAAGTATCTTTATGGTAGAAGGATTTTTTTTTCCTTCTGGGTAGACATCCAGTAATGGGATTGCAGGATCAAATGGGAGGTCTAACTTGAGTTCTTTGAGGGTTTTCCATATTTCCTTCCAAAAAGGATGTATTAGTTTGCAGTTCCACCAGCAGTATAAGTCTCTCCACATCCGTGCCAGCATCTGCAGTTTTGAGATTTAATGATGTGAGCCATTCTTGCTGGGGTTAGATGATGGGGTTTTGATTTGCATTTCTCTAATAATTAGGGATGATGAGCACTGTTTTATATGTTTTCTAGCCATTCATCTGTCTTCTTTAGAGAACGTTCTATTCATCTCTCTTGCCCATATTTATGATTTTTATGATTTTTTTTATTAAATGTGAAAATCAAGACTCCTAGATAGGATGAAAAAATACAGTATGTCACAGGGTATAAAATCAATGTCTAGTAGTCTTTATATACACCCATAACAGTCATGCTGAGAAGTAAATCAAGGACATAATGCTCTTCAAAGTAGCTACAAAGACAATGAATTATTTGGGAGTACATCTAACAAAGGAGGTGAAGAATCTCTATAGAGAGAATTATGAAACCCCGAGAAAAGAAATAGAAGATATTAAAAAATGGAAGAAGATATCATGCTTTTGGCTGGGGAGAATCAACATAGTTAAATTGTCTATAGTATCCAAATCAATCTACAGATTTAATGCAAACCTCATTAAAATAGTAACATCATACTTTGAAGAAGTCACAAAAATAGTTCTTTGCTCCACATACAATCAGGATAAAACCCATGTAGCCAAGGCAGTTCTTAGTAATAAAAACAAATCTGGAGGCAACATGATTCCAGACTTCAGATTATACTACAAGTCTATAAAGATCACAACAGCATGGTATTGGCATAAAAATAGAGATATATCTCTATGGAACAGAATTCAGAACTTAGAGGTGAAACTAAACACATATTACTGTGTGATCTTCAATGAACCAAACAAAATCATACACTGGGGAAAGAATTCCAACTTAAAAAATGGTGTTGTAATGAAAAAGACTGAAACTGGACCTGCACCTCTCACCACTTGACAAAAATTAACTCATGCTGGATAAAAGATTTAAATGTAAAACACAAAACAATAAAATATCTAGAAGAAACTGTGGGAAAAACTCTTTATGACATCCACCTTGGGAAGGAAATTATGAAAAAGATACCATTGGTAATTGCAGCAAAACCCAACATAAAAATCGGCACCTGATCAAGGTAAAAAGCTCCTGTGCAGCTAAGGACACAATTGACAAAGCAAGTAGACAACCTTTGGAATGGGAGAAGATAAATGCCCCTGTCTCCAGGGCATGTGACTGGTTCATGCATGAGCATGGAATCCCACCATGGTGAATTATATGGAAGGGGTCCTTGGAATGGATTCTGTAATGAAACTCCCTTTCCTCTGTATCACTGGTACATTTCCTACTGCACATATGTTAGGGAGAATATATCCCTAACTGCTGTTGACTGTCTTATTGCCACCAGGAAGAGAGAATGTCCTTGAGAATAGGACCTGACCCAGGAAAACAAAGATGAGAAGAAAAGAAGAACCTCGGTCTGAACATATTGTCTGCATCTGAATAACTCTGATCCTGTGGACTCACTGAGCTCTGCACTTCCCATAGACAGAGGCTGTGGTCTCCTTCCTTGCTCAGGCCAGTTTAGGTTGAGTGCTGAGTCCCTTAATTTAATAATGTCATTATCTTTATTTTACAGAGAAAGTCCTAGAGCCAGAAAGTTCAGCAATGTGTTCAAAATCATACAAATCAGTCCAAATACTTTGACTCCAAGTTAAAAGGGTCTCTGTGTTAAATTAACAGCATTGTCATTTGTTCTCAATTTTTTCAGGGATTCTGTATTTCTTCTCAAAAGGATACATGTGCTGGGGTGAGGGAGCATCCAAGCTTTCTACAAAAAGGCTTCAATCTAATTTCCTTAACTTATTTCCTACCACTGCACAAACTGTGCATTCTGTTCAAACAAATCCTAGGGCATCTGTTTTTGCTCACACCCTCTCCACCCTTCCCTTCACTCCCTACTAACAACATTTGTTCAACCTCTGACTTTATCTCCTATGGGAATTATTATGGTGGATTTGAGTCTTCTGCAAAGGCGAGCTCATTCTCCAAAGACCTTGGAAGGAGTGGGGTTCCAAGTATGTGCTCTTGAGCTTTCTCACCTGAGAGACCAAGTTCAAGCCTCTTTATCCAATACAGGAGGGCTTGTATGAGGTAATTCCATGTTCTTCAGGGAGGGATTCCCCAGGGCACATGATTCCATGTCATATAATGTTATGGAAGCAGTGAACTGTATCACTAGCTGTACTTATGAATATGTTACTTTTGATTAAGCATCTGATAAAGTAGCATGAAAATTAAAGAACAGTCAATAGGTAAGAAACACATGTAGATTCTGCATTATGTGCTGGTTGGGTTGTTTTCCCATTTATAGTTCTCCACACTAATAGTTAAAAATGCTGTTGAAGTGATGTGTCAGGCTCATGAATCACTAGGAATGGCTGAAAGATTTGAATCAGGCAACTTTTGATTTTATGCTAATCACTTTCTTTTCAGAGGAAAGTTCAGGTGGTAATTAGAGGTATAAGTATTTTGCATGCACTAACATCACATGTTGGAAGTTTGCAACTGAAGGGAGAAAAGTTGGTCAATAAATCCACAACTTACTTCTGTTCATCAAGAGACTGAAGGCCATGGAAGGGACTGATCTTCCTAAATATTACAGATCAGTGAGTTTTCCAAGACAAAATTAGGATCTTCCTAATTGCAGAGTAAAGATGGAGCATCCATGGTCAGGTTTTTCTCACCACTCATGACAATTTTGTTCCATTACATGCTTTAGCCAGTTCTGTAAAATTTTCTATTTTTATATGGTACACCATATTTTCTCATTTTCAAAACCTACCCACTTTTATATATAGTATAACTTTTGTAAGTTGACTACCCAAGGGGTTGCAACAAACTGCTCAACATAGGGAGATGCAACTCATGGAACTAGAGCTACTTTATAGATACATAATGTGGTGCATGTCTGGTTATTGAAATTAGTTTATCATAGGAGGAGGTCAATGTACAGAGGTGTTCAACTATAGACGTTCTACTATATTGGGGACTGAATACATATTTGTTCTTTCTTTTCTGCACTAGAAATGAATTGGAAATAAATCTACTCTATAGAGCCCATTTTACTAAATTTAGGATGTTCTTTGACATCCAGAACATAATAGTTGTGGTAAATATGGACGTTTGATTTTAACACATGACTATGGCCAAACTCAGGAAGAAATCAATTTGTCTTTTACTCTCTGCTCATTTCTGACAGATCTCCACTCAAGTCACTATTGTACATCTTCAGCTTGCTGGTGTCTGTCTGCCCTCTTGGCTTCCTCATCGCCCACATAGAATTTCCTCTGGCTTTCAAAACATTTCACCAAGGCCAGTACATCTCCAGTCCAGTTCTATGCTTTCATCAATCACCTTTTGAGTTGGGCAAGTCAGCCCTCATCCTTAAGCCTTCCTTTTCCCTGTTAATGACTGTCCCACCCAGGACAAATTGTGATTGTGGTTTTCTCCCTTGCTTCTCTTTCAGAGTAAATCTTTTCCCAGTTAAATTTCTAAATCATTTGTTTTTACTTCTTCAGAATTACATCGCATAGTACCTTTATTTTTCTTTTAGGTATCCCTTTGTTGATAGATTGTTGATCTTTGAAATATTTATATAAACTACATAGACTTAGCAATTCTTAAGGAGTAGGAACAGTTGTAAGCATTGCATATATAATAAAGAAGAAAATTTAATATTCCCCCCACTTGAGGTTTATATTTTAGGTTTCTCTACATGTATGAATATATATATATTTTAGTGAAACTATATATTTAATCTGATTGGGTGATAATAGAAAAAATACAGAAAGGTATAAGACATATACCTTTAGATATAGGACATATAGAGTACTGGTTACAATATCAGAAACTATTTTATGCAGTGTGGTTAGTCCTCTGTTGAGGTCTGGGCAGAAATGTTTGCCTGAGCATACAAAGCCTAGAAAATGACAGGTGGCCAATTAGTGTTTATTGGGTAATAAATGATTAAACAAACTTTATGAAGAGGAAAGTGAGGCCAAAGAGTGGAGAGAAACAAAAAGAGAGAGGGGAAACTTTTAAATTTCAAGGTTACAATGACCAAAAAATTGGTCTTTATCCTATGTCATCTAGGATGAGGCATAATGAATTGGCCTTCAACTTTCCATCTGTGCCAATCCCAATATGATAGGCTAGATCCAAGTGGGCAGAAATAAGCAAGCTTGCAGCCCATTCACATAAGCCACAGATCACATAAGATAGGTTCATCTAAACCACAACCCCTTTATGTGTTTCTACAATGTCATCACATGTTATCATTATAGATAGGCACTGAGCATAATGAATATTTGCTGGGACTTTGAATTTTTCAGTTATCATCAAAATTTTGAAGTATGTTTTTAATCTAGTTTTTAATACTTTATTTTTTGTAGTCTTAAGTTCAAAACTTATTTAAAATTGAGGAAAATGGATATGATGGTCAACTGTGGCTTGAGAATGGAATCTTGGTTATATTTTATTGGCATTAAGATTATATTTAATTTTCAAACCACAGAGTGTACAAATTGAAATAGAACTTTGATATTACTTAGTACTTATCAAATAATATTTCTGAGCAAGAATTCCTCACTTTTCTCATTCTATGTGAAAGATTCATTATTCCAAGAAATTTGCCATGCTCCAAAATTGCCAAATCAATTTCTGACAGAATAAGCTCTGCTTCTGATTTCTGGCATGAATTTCTGGAAACTGGTCTGTGACTTTGTTATAGACTTTACATACTATGTTCATAAAATGAATGTAGGGCTCCACTAACTGAAAATGAAAAGGCAAAATCAAAGCTCTGTGGTTGAATTCACTCTCCTGGGCTTTTCTATTTTTCCTGAACTCCAAGAGCCACTCTTTGGGGTTTTCTTGATTATTTACATGGTGACCCTGATGGGAAATGCCATCATTATAGTCGTCATCTCCCTGGACAGGAGTCTCCACGTTCCCATGTACCTGTTCCTCCTGAACTTATCTGTGGTGGAAGTGAGTTTCAGTGCAGTCATCATGCCTGAAATGCTGGTGGTCCTCTCCACTGAGAAAACTGTAATGTCTTTTGTGAGCTGTTTTGCACAGATGTATTTCATTCTTCTTTTTGGTGGGACAGAATGTTTTCTCCTGGGGGCGATGGCTTATGGCCGATTTGCTGCAATTTGCCATCCTCTGAACTATCCAGTGATTATGAACAGAAGAGTTTTCATGACATTAGTAATATTCTCATGGGTCTCAGGGATCATGGGGGCTACTATGGAGACCACATGGGTATTTAGTTTTCCCTTCTGTGGCCCCAACGAAATTAATCATATAGCTTGTGAAACTCCAGCAGTGCTAGATTTTGCATGTGCAGACACATTTTTGTTTGAAATATATGCCTTCATAGGTACCATTTTGAATGTTGTGATTCCTTTCTTGTTGATACTCTTGTCTTATATTAGAATTCTTTATGCCATCCTGAAGATGCCATCAACCACTGGGAGGCAAAAGGCCTTTTCCACCTGTGCCTCTCATCTCACATCTGTGACCCTTTTCTATGGCACAGCCAACCTGACTTATTTACAACCCAAATCTGGCTACTCAGCAGAAACCAAGAAACTGATATCATTGGCCTACTCATTGCTTACACCTCTGCTGAATCCACTTATTTACAGCTTGAGAAATAATGAGATGAAAAGGGCTTTGATAAAAATATGGCAAAGAAAAGTGTTTTTACATGTAGTCTAACTGTGGTTCAGTAGGTGTATAATATTTGGCTAATACCCTATTGTACATTAAATTTAAGAAATAATAAAAAGCTATTTTATTTATGATGTGAACGTGTTTAATTCTTTGGGTTTTCCAAGTTTCAAAGCATTGTAGGGATTCTTCCATTTCAGTAAAATATTTCTGTCATTTGTTTTCAGTACATACATGTGTTCTCATAACATATCATTCAACAGTCTATTCATCCGCATCTCTATTATGAAGTTTCACATCATTATGGAATTATTGTCATTAAGACATTGCTTGAATAGACCCTTTGTTGCATATGTTCATGTGTACTGATATCTTTATACATGTGTAATATATTTGTTAAAGTGGGACTGTTAAGACAGAGTACAGGTGCTTATAAATCTTAATAGATATTGCAGAGTTACTTTTCAAAATTATTGTAGCTGCTTCAGACTAAGTAGAAGGCCACTGTGCCTTGGTAACAAGGTACATCTTTAAGAGACCAACACATATACAGATGAAGTTTTTATTTCTGGGGTGAAAATCTGTTCCATGAAAAAATAAAAAATGTGCATCTATTTTGGGGCTGTACAATGGTTCTACTTCATGGACTCACACAGATTGTAATCCAAAAGGGGATTTGTCTAGGTACTTTCCCAAATATTCATCCAATATTGGTGATCAGAGAACTATGGTTCACCAATATTGGAAAATTCCAATGGAAATTTTCCTGAAATCTCACCTCATAGCATTTTTTATACTTATAGACCACTGTAGTGGAGACTTGTTGAATTTCCATTTGTAGGACAAAGCTCCCCAGACCCTTGTTGTAGGAAGAACAAATGATGCATCTTGTGTATTGTGAAGAACAAACATAATTAGTTACTTGTGCCTATTTTCTATGGTCCTTGAGCCAGGTCACTAACTCAGTGGCCTTTTCCAGAACGAATAGCTTTACTTGTTGCAACATTTGAGAATATTTCATGCCTGCAGAATAGAATAGTGGGAGAAAGAAGGAATGAAGCTAAAGTAGAGGAGATTTATGTGGAAGATAATTGGGGGTCCCTCTGCCAATCAAGTTGATCAAGAGGTGTATTCTAATTCTAAGCTCCAGACCATAAGCATGACTTGGAGACATGAAAGGAGCTACTGCTCAATCTTTTCACAAGAGGACCGTGGATCAGTCTGAAATAGGTAACTTCACCCTGAGATAAAAGATTGCTTCCACATTCTTTGTGATTCTTCATTTATAGTTGCCTGGTTAATGTCAAGTACTCCTTGTAAATCCCATCTCTCTCTTTTCCCATCTAAGGGTGTTATCAGCTTGAACTTTCTTCATACTTTTAAATGTGTGACATGTTAATTGTTTGATCACCACATTTAATAATAAGGTCTACGAGGATAGTGACTGTATGAATTTGTTCAGCACTGTGTACGACCTGCCTAAGAGAGTGCCTGGGACAGAGTAGGTGCTTAACAAATCCTTTTTCTGTTAATAGAGAGTGATCTGTGGGAAGATGTTAGCTTGGAGCAGACTCAGGGTATAGAATGGTCAGGGGACTCAAGCAAAGAGAAAATGTCACAGAGAGTGGTCAGGAGGGAGCGTTGGGAGATCTGAAAGGTAGTGGTTAGTTTTATCAGTTTGATTCCATGATTATGGGCCTCTTTCTATAGGGGGATATAGTCAGCTACAGGGTCTGTTTTCTGTGACAATAATTATGAAATATTTGTTATGGATTTCCAATATTTCAGGGTTAGGAGTAACTTTAGTATTTAGAAAATATCTAGTGTCTTATTCCCCTTATAATATGCATAGTAAGAGTAGTTTGAAATCTTCTTGAATTCCCCTCCTTTGGGGAGGTCCTGAATAACTTCCCAAGGTTAGAGAAGTCATCCACATTTTCTTTGTGTTTGAAGATGAGTAGTGATCCATAGTCATTGGATGGTCTTGGGCTGACTGTCAACTGAAAACATGAGAACAAGACTTTTGGAAAGAAATTCATATCCTCTAACAGCAGTTCTCAACCTGTGGGTTGTGACCCACAGGAACTGTATTAAAGGGCAGTGGCATTAGGAAGGTTGAGAACCAATACTGCATACCCACATAAGAGAAAAACTCAAATCAATTCAAGGTGGGGAGGGGGAATGAGGGAATGGGGAGGGGGCAGGAGGGAGGGGAATGGGGGTTACAGTGTATGACATACCTCTTGGGGGCGGGACACAATTATAAGAGGGACTTTATCTAACAAATGCAAACAGTGTAACCTAATTCTTTGTACTCTCAGTGAACCTGAAACAATAAAAAAGATTGTCAAACTAAAAAAAAAAAAATTGATAACCTTTGGGTCTATCTATCTATCTATCTACCTACCTACCTACCATCAATCATCTGTCTATCTATCTCTATCTATTTGTAGATATAAAATCTTATTCAATTGAAGGCTGGGCCTGGTTGATCATGCTTATCAGTCTAGCATTCTGGGAGGGGAAGGTGGGAAGATTGTTTGAGTTCAGGAGTTGGAGACCAATCCAAATAAAGGAAGACTCCATCTCTATTAAATATAGAAAAATGGGGCGGGTGTGGGAGGTATCTCTAGCAGTTAACTTGGGAAGCTGAGGCAGCTTCAGTGCTTGAGCTCAGAAGTTTGAGGATGCTAGGAGCTAGGCTGAGGCCATGGCATTCTAGCCTGGGCAACAAAGTCAGACTCAGTAAAAAAGAAATGTATATAATTGAAATACAATATAAGCAATTTTGGGGTGTCAAATTTCTAAGTCTCCAAACTATGTGTTTATGAAGCAACAGTATATTTAATTCCTGACTGTTGATAGTGGAGGGCTCACTGTGGTGTAAATTTTTGGAGATGGCTGTGTTTTTATTTTTTTTGTGTTATTTGCTGTTTGAATGCAGGCAGGCAAGAAGACAGATCATGAGTGATTTAGGTATTTTTGTTTTTTACATAATGTCTTGTTATGTTGCCCAGGCTGGAGTTATGTTGCCCAGGCTGGAGTACCATATTACAGCTTTATTTCCCTGGGTTCAAATGAACTTCCCTCTCAGTGTCTCAAGTAGCTGGAGGTATAGGAATGTGCCTCCACATCTGAGAAAGAATTTTTAAGAAGAATTGCCTTGCTCATTAAGAAGTTTTGACAAAATTGGTATTATGTGTTTTATTTTTGTTATAATTTATTATGAAATCTAGCTAGAAAAGAAAATATCATTGAATAACTTTAGGACTATTTAACAATAATATTGAGTGGAGGACAAAATGATGGGATAAATTTTAATTTATTGGTGATTATAACATCATTAATTGATTGGTTGAAGTCATTGTTATTGAAAAAGGCAGTAATACAAATTTATATGACACATAAAAATAGTATGTATAAAGTGACAGTGATATTAGTTAAGATATCTATACATATCTGCAAAATGCTGGGGGAATCTCATAATTTTTGCATATTATTTATGGATAGGTCTTGCATACATGTAACTTTGGGATATCTAGAACTTTTTAAAGTTTGTGATGGTTTAATAAATACCAACTTATTTTCACCTAGTCAAATTATGGTACATGTATACCATGGAATACTATGAAGCCTTAAAGAACGATGGAGACTTTACCTCTTTCATGTTTACATGGATGGAGCTGGAGCATATTCTTCTTAGTAAAGTATCTCAGGAATGGAAGACAAAGTATCCAATGTACTCAGCCCTACTATGAAGCTAAATTATAGCTTTCACATGAAGGCTATAACCCAACTATAGCACAAGACTATGGGGAAAGGGCCAAGGGAGGGGAAGGGAGGGGAGAGGTTTTGGTGGAGGGAGGGTAATGGGTGTGGCCACATCTATGGTGCATCTTAGAATGGGTACAGGCGATTGCACTAATGTACACAGCTATGATTTAACAATAAAAAAAATTAAAAAAAAATTGGGTTAATGGAGAGAGATTAAAGATGGTGGCCGAATAACAGCTTCCCTGCAACTGGGCACGACTAGTCTGGGGAGACAAGACTCCAAGCATCTTTGACCAGTGGGATCTGTGTATAATCATCCCTTTGAGGATACAGGGAGCCAGCAAGAGACTTCTGGATCTCAAGAGGAGG
>CAUYPK010048347.1:0-42736 GCA_963574355.1 Loris lydekkerianus | reverse complement strand
ACGCAACAGACCCTGCGAGAGGGATACATTCACCACCAGTATTTTACTAGGAATGAATTGAGAATCTTCCTTAAGAATAATGTTAACCAGTGTGATGAAAATGTGTCAAACAATCTATGAACCAAGTGTATGGTGCCCCATGATCACATTAATGTACACAGCTATGATTTATAATAATAATTAAAAAAAAAGAATAATGGCTGCTTATAACAAACATTATACTGGTTTGACCAAGGATTGGTCAAAAGGTACTGGTTTGACCAAGGATTGTTTATATTCTGGTATTTCTTTTTATTAAGTGGAAAGACATTGTTCTTTACTTCAAGTGTTGTATGAAACTCATTATTGCTAAATTATTTCAAAGTGTCTGTGTTAGTCAGGGTTCTCCAGAGAAACAAAATTAACAGGCTGGCTGTCTGACTATCATCTATCTATCTATCTATCTATCTATCTATCTATCTATCTATCATCTATCTATCTCTACCTATAGGAAGAGATTCATTTTAAGTTAATAGCTTATGTGATTATAGAGGTTGAGAAGCCCCACAATCTGCCCTCTATAAGCTGAAGACCCAAGAAAGCTGGTGGTATAGTTTAAAGGCCTGAGAACTGGAGATGAGGTAGATTCCATGCTGGGTCTAGAGACCTGAAAAGCAGGAAAATCAGGGGCAGGAGAAGATCCATATCTCAGCTCAAGCAGCCAGGCAAAGGGAGTGCAGATCCAACTTTCTTCCGCTTTACTGTTTTATTCAGTACCTGAATGTTAGCTGATGCGATCAGTGCCCTCTGCTTTTCCCAGTCTACTGATTCAAATGCTGACTCTTCTGGAAACACTCTCATAGATACAGCCAGAAGTAATGTTTAAGCAACTGTCAGACATCCTGTGGCCCAGCCAAATGGACACATAAAATTAATCATCACTGTGTGTTTATCATGCATCCAGCTTTTACCTCCCTTAAAGTCATGGTTAAGTTATTGTGTGGTGAAATAATTAAATGTAAACTCTCTATGAGGAATGATTTAACATTTTTCTTTCACAAAGCTCTTTATGAGTAATTATGCATGTGATTCCTTTTTGGACACTCAATGGAGAATTCTTTAGGATCTGCCCAAATCTGCCTTGAGTGAAAATTCACTAGTCACTGCCCTCACCAGGCATGGTACTCTTGGGCAATTGTAATTGTCAGAGATTCTTTGTACCAAAAGGAAATCTTGTAGGATTCGTGTTGTATTCAGTGGAGTCAACAAGGTAGGGTGGCGAGGAGCCATGTCAGCTCACGAGCAAGGCCTGGGCTCTCCCACACTGCAGGACAGGGTACAGATCTTCCTCCCATCAGGACACCAGCTGAGCTGTGAGACTTCAAACAAAAGAGAGAGTGTTAATAGCACCTCGGGATAAAAATAAATGATATTAAAAACAGGCCATTCTCAGCCACAGGTGCTGTCTACCTTATTGTGGCCTTCAGATCAACAGGATCAGAAATAAGATTTTACTTTATCAAGGGGCAATATGCACATATTAGAGAAGGAAGCTTTTATTTATAGAGAACTTGTATCCAGGCCACGTCATAAGCATTTCTTTCTTTCTTTTTTTTTTGAGACGAGTCTCACTATGTTGCCCTGGGTAGAGTGCTGTGGCGTCACAGCTCACAGCAACCTCAAACTCTTGGGCTTAAGCGATTCTATTGCCTCAGTCTCCCAAGTAGCTTGGATTAAAGGCACCAACCACAATGCCCGGCTATATTGTAAGCATTTCTTAAAAGCAGAGCCTGATAATTAATTTCAATCTATTAACTCACAATAGCCACAGATTACTTGGGATGGTGATTTTCTCAAGGAACTTTCTTAACAAACTACCAGATCACAAGATGAAAAATGCTTGGCTGCTTGGTAAGGATGAAATTGAAACAAAGATGCTTTTCTTTTTTCAAAGATTATTTCCATTAATGGTGGGGGTCTTGCTTCACTGTGTCTGGATAACTGTTATAGTAATTAGAACTAGGGCTCTTCCACTGCAATATGCTGACATCTCACGGGCACATGCTTATTCTGAGTCTCATCTTTTGCTAAAATCTTTGCACACTGTTGCCCAAATCCACACTTTCCTTCTTTGATTGCAATATTACATGGGATACAATACATGGCTTGGGCCCAGGAATTTTAATAGCAGAGGTATGGCTCCTACAGAGTGAGTTTTAACACAGCAAATTGGATAAAACCCAGTGCCTTAATTAGAGAACATGGTGTACATTACCACGCAGGTCACCACGGGCCAGAACACAATTGTGACTGGGCCCTAGCAGAGCAGAGGGAGAGACCGAGATGTTGGGTGTGGAGCTGGGGAACACACAGAGGCTTTGTCTGAGTGGCTGTCAGCTCAGTTGGTATCACATTCCTCTGTTTACCATTGAAAGTCAGGGCTATGTAACTGAAAATTTGTAAGGCTGCAGTCAAAATCTTGGATAAGACAGATTTATAATGAAAGTGAGGATTGAAGAGCAATGGAGAAACTTTTTAGGTTTATTTCTCTTAGATTTGATAAACTAATTCATTATTATTTATCTTCTAATAATTAAATGATCTTATAGTTATTTATAAAAGAAAACAGTACTTTTTCATGTTTATATAGGAAAAATAGCATTATTATGACTAAAAAATTTATGGCATTCCTTTTAGCTTTCTAATTAAAAACACCAACTTTTACAATACATATTTTGATATATACTTTGTTAAGTAAACAATAATTGTCTAATTGTGGATATGACTTTATGTGGGAGATGTTTTTATCTTACCAATGACATATATATTTCCTTTCTTAAGGTAATTTTTCTATGTAAATGATTTACTCATTTTATACTAATTTTTAATAACCTCCCTAACAAAATGTTTGCAATTCCCAGTGACTCTTTTTATGATTGACTTTCTCTATGTGTCAATATAAAATAGTATTGTGAGGCTTGTCACCTGTAGCTCAGCAGCTAGGACATCAGCCCCATACACTGGAGCTAGCGGGTTCGAATCCAGCCCTGGCCTGACAAACAACAATGACAACTGCAACAAAAAAATAGCCAGGTGTTGTGGTGGGTGCCTGTAGTCCCAGCTACTTGGGAGGCTGAGGCAGGAGAATCACTTGAGCCCAAGAGTTTGAGGTTGCTGTGAGCTGTGATGCCACAGCACTCTACCCAGGGTGACATAGTGAAACTCTGTCTCAAAAAAAAAAAAAAAAAAAAAAGTATTGTGTCTAACTGCTTATGAGTTTGGGATTTCTTTTTAGAGTGATCAAGATGTTACATAATTAGAGAATGATGATGGCTCCAAAGCCTTGTGAATATATACAAAAAATCCTCTAAATTTATAAGCAAATTTGATGGTGTATAAATGATCTCTCAATAAAAACAATGGCTGTGTCCACTGGTAGACAGTGGCAGACTAACTACACATACTTTTTTTGATCTACTCTCCTGCCCCCAGACTTATAGTAGAATCATTTTAAGAAGGCAAAGGATTAACAAATATTTTGGTCCCTAAAGGCAATAAGACATTTAAAAAAGAGGGTTTTAACTGCCATCAAAAAGAAGAAACCAAAAGATGAGAGATTATAATGGAATTTGGAGAGATGAAAGGTGGGTGGAGGATGGTAACTGACTTTGGAGTGGAGGAAGTTTAGGGCTATAAAGTGATGCCAGAGAAAATCACCTCAGAGATTGCGCTGAGGATCACCACACCTGGCAATTCCAGAGAGGATAAGACCCGAGAAGCTGCACAGTCTGAAAGTATTCTCAGGTTTACTGTGCTAGCTTGCTGTGTCACTGTAAGTTTATTATGAAGAAATTTCCAGACTCAGGAACAGTGAGAAGTGAGGGTAACAGGTAAGACATATAAAAAGAACAAATCCACACACTCCCATGGTAAGACTTATAAAAAGAACAAATCCACACACTCCCATGGGCCCCTTGTCTGTTTTGATTATAGAATATTAATAGCAAAATATTTCAACTCCCCTATCTTCTCTATCCCTGTCAACCTGAAAAACAGATAGCTTTTCATGGAAGTAACTGAATGACCCAGAGGGAAAATCTTCTATGTCCTTGTATTCTGAGATTGACCCCAACATGGCTGCCCTTACAGCTCCAGCAATGAGTCCACAGAGCATCTGTCATCTCTTGAATGGCAGACTATTAAACAGCAATGGACAGTGAAAGATCACCAGACAAAGGGGGGAACTTTCAGCGAGAAGGGGTGAGACCAGTCTGAAGAAACCTGGAGTAAGCAAACCAATGTGATGCAAGGAGCAAAACTAACAAGGAAGTAAAGAAAACCAAAAATAAGCAAACATCTCCCAGGAGTTTACAGAAATAGGTGCTTTGAGAAAGGAAAAGTCAGTAAACAATAATGAGGGCTTGAAATTTCAAAATATGATTGTCAAAACGGAATAGAAAATTCAATAAGAGAGGTATAATGACCAAAATAAGAAAACTTCATGAAAACTAAAACAAGAAGTCAACAGCTGGGAACCAGGACTGAGGAGAATGAGGGACAACTTGACGGATCATTGGGTAGTTCAGTGGGCAAATAATGGAAATTTTTAGAAAGAAGAAAGAAAATAGGCAGCAGCAAGTTAATGAAAACAATAACAAGAAGAAATTTACAGAATGGAATATCATCCATTTCCAGACGAAAAGAAGTCCACCAAGTGAGGATAAAAAAAGATTCACATTGAAGCATAGCATGGTGAGTTTTCAAAACAGTTGGGGTTAAAATAAGATCTTGAACATTTCCAAAGGTTTAGAAAAAAAAATCACTGCCACAGAAAGGGGAATTTGAAAAGTCTAGAACTTTTTAAAAATAGCACTAAAGGAAAAAAATACAGAAAAACAATGCATCCTGGCTGAGTGCAGTGGATCATGCCTGTAATTCTAGCCCTCTGGAGGCTGAGATGGGAGGAGCCCTAGGGCTCAGGAGTTTGAGACCAACCCCCATCTCTACTAAATGTAGAAAAATTAGCTGTGTGTTGTGGTGGGTGCCTGTAGTCCCACCTACTGGGGAGGTTGAGGAAGGAGGGTTGATTGAGCCCAGGAGTCTGAGGTTGCTGTGACCCAGGTTGCTGGGCAACAGAGTGAGATTCTGTCTAAAAAAATAAAAATAAAGAATAACAAAACCCCAAACAATGCATCTACATTGTTTTTCTGAGGGATAAACATTTCAACCCAGAATTCTATGCAAAAATAGGCAATCAAGTGTGAAGGCAGAATAAAGGAGTTTTCAGGTACACAGACATCAAAAAAACTTACTTTGTATATATCTTATCTAAGAAAGATATTAGGGGGTGTGTTTCAGGAAAATGAGGGGGTAAACCCAAGATGAGGATGGTGTGGGATACAGGACAAGATGATACCTTACAGCAGAGTAAGGGAAGGAAGGCCCAGGCCTGCATCAGGCCTAGAGATCCCAGTCTAAAGCGAGAACAAGAAGGCAGACAACCACAATAGACATAAAAATTATTCAATGTATTGGAATGCTTAAAAATCATTAATAGATACTTGACAGAACTGTGGTGGTACTTGTGAAAAATGAGTGATAAGTAGGACGGCACCTGTGGCCCAACAGAGTAGGGCGCTGGCCCCATATCCCGGAGGTGGTGGGTTCAAACCCAGCCCCTGCCAGAAACCCCCAAAAAAAAAAAAAAAAAAAAAAAAAAAGGAGTGATAAGTAAATTAAAAAAATCTAACTAGATTAAATAAACAAAAGCAAAAGCAGAACAATAATTAAAACTTCAGGAAAAAAATTGTGCAAATAAAGGAAACAATCATAGTTCATCACAAGGTTCTGTAGGACAAAATACTTACATATTTATAATAACATGAATACTGAACGGTTCTAGCTGTATTCCCTAGGTGTAGGAAAAGGGAGAGGAAAGAGTAGAATGTAAGAAAACTATACCCTAAAAGGGAAGCCAATAGCTGGCCCTACATAAGTAAGTATGTAAGTGGCACTTTGTGTGAATTATTTGGCAATATTGAAATAAATAGAGAGAATATAGCTTGAAAAAGTTAAACGCAGTTGTGTCTGGTGAGGGGGATGTTGGAGTGGGATGAGATGGCCCAAGAGGCTATTGTGTTTTAACGTAAGCCTGTTAATATTGTTATAACCTTGTACAAGTGTTATTTTGATAAATGTTTACTTATTGACATTTCATGGTGTCTCAGCTGGTGTATCAGTTTGTTGGGACTACCATAACAGAGTAACACAAACTGGGGGGCCTGGACAGCAGATATGCATTGTCTCACAGTTCTCAAAGCTTGAAGTCTGAGATCAGGGTCAGGGCAACATTAGTTTCTTCTGAGGGCTACGAGAGAAGAATCTGGTCCAGGCCTCCCTCCCTGGCTTGTGGGGGGGCCACTTTCTCCCTGTGTCTTCACACTGTCTTCTTTGTAAAGGTGTCTTTGTGTCCACAATTCCCCTTTGTGTAAGGACACCAGTCATATCATGTTAGGGCCCACCCTAATGACTTCATTTTAACTTGATTGCCTCTGTCAAGACTCTCTCTTCTGATAAGATGAAATTCTGAAGTCGTGATGGTTAGGACTTCAGCACAAGAATTTGGACGATGGAGGGAGAGGATGTGACACAATTCATCACATCCCATGGGGGGGAGGGGTTGTCAGTTGTAGCTGAAGTTTCTCTGAGGAAATCCTCTGTCATGTTAGAAAGTTATTTACCTTTGACTGTGAGTTCACCTGGAGTCCGGAGAGGTCTTTCCCTGTGTGAAACACTTTGAGGGGAGTGACAGTGGCTCAGATGCCATCCCCATAGCAATCTCCTGGGAGTGAGAGTGCCATCATAGGAAAGACAAACACCCACGATTGGAACAGGAATAAAAAGGTGGCTTACCCTCTGCACTTTGGTCCCATAAATTGTCTATGACTCTGCATATTATGGATTAGAAGATAAAAAATGGGACTTCACAAAAATTTGTCATTAAGGATCTCTGTTGGGAAGGTTGGAGAAGCAGAGGGGTCCTTTAGTAAAGATGCATCTTTATCATCTATAAACTCAATCTTGTGGGGTTTTTTTTTTTTCAATCTTGTGTTTTTTAAATAGTCTGAATTTGTCTCCAGTCATTTTGTGAATAGGAAGCGCCTTACACCTGCCACCCACCCCTGTTTGCAAGCTTTTTTAGGGCCCAAACCATAAGAGCTGACACTGATGCAGGACTGTGTGTGCTAGGTGCTGTTTTAAGCAGTGTACCATCTTCACTGATTTTGTCCTTGCTCTAATCCTATGAGGCAGGTCCTGTGATTATCCCTGGGTCAGGGCCTCCAGAGCCCATGCTCTGGACAACCTGATTATCCTCAGCCCTCAGTCACAGTTACTGCAATATAAGCCAAACACTAACCTCACAGTAGGAATGAATAAACCAGCCAAATTTTATAATTGATTGCTCAGAGAAAGTATGTTTGATTGACTATGAAGTTAGTGCATAATGAGATTTATATTGAATGTTTGCAGTCTCATTGGATTACCTCTTCAAGGTTGCCTGGCTGATTTCTTTTTGTTTGTTTGTTTTTGAGATAGGGTCTCACTGTCACCTAGGCTAGAGTGGCATCATTATAACTCGCTGTATTGTCAAACTCCTGGTCTCAAGCAATTCTCCTGCCTCTGTCCCCTGAGTAGCTGGGACTAGAAGCCATGGCCTCCAGCCTCCTGGCTGATCCTTATTGCCTACACTGAGAAAAGAGCCTAAAGAAAGTTGGGGATGATGTTGACATTTGTATTTCATGCAATTGGGTGCTTTGGGAATTTAAGAGGCAAGGCTGCTGTTGGTTGAATTGGTTTCAGAAGTATCCTTTTATCTTTCAAATCATTAATGGGTAGTTCTGCATATATAAATTAAAATGAAACTTAGAAACAGCAAAGAGTTATAAGTTCCATGGTGTTTAACAGAGCACAAAGTTTGGGGACCCAATAATGTGATTCTCAAAATTTAAGGGAACAGTAAGAAAATGCCGAAGTCTAAGACTGAAGCCAATATTACCATGTTAATTGAATGAAGTTTATCATTTGCAGAAACCATCCACTGTAAGGGAGGATTTATAAAAGTTTTCATAAGTTTGAATGCACAATTGTCATGGAAACTTCAATCTCATTTATAACTAGACTGGATTAGACTCATGCTAAATTAAGTGTGTAAGGACATGCCTCAATTTAGAAATTTGTCACTGTGACTCCAACTCTGTTCATGGCTAGTGGGTATGGCTTGTGATGTGTGGGTTGAGGTGTGGCATGTTGTGGTTACATGGTGGCTTGTTGTGTTGAAGTGGTGTGGTTTGGTGGTGTGAGTTAACATGTGGTGTGATTGGACCTGGCGTGTGGTTTGATATGGAGTTGGTGTGGAATGAGCCTTGACGAGGGGTGAGGTTGCACTTGGGTATTGATTATGTGGGATGTAGGAGGTGGAAGGCTGGAAAATGTGGGTGTGGGGGAGGGTATACAGAGTAGATATGGGGTGTGTGTGTGTGTGTGTGTGTGTGTGGTATGGTTGTAGCTTAGCTTAGCTTTTGTTTAGATTTTCTTTTGCTCTTTGTTTTGGTCTTTGTTTTTGTCTTTGTTTGGCCTTTGTTTTGTCTTTGTTTCACTCTTTGTTCAAACTTTCTTTGGGTTTTGTTTGGTCTTTCTTTAGCCTTTTGTTTAAACTTTGTGTGGCCTTTTTGTAGTCTTTGTGCAGATTTGTTTTTAAGTGGATCTTGGCTGAGGACCCATCAAAAGCACCTTGTGTGATGAAAAACCCAGATCTATAATCTCTCCCTATATATTCTGCATGCATTGAGGTGGCCTCCACACTCAGGGGTCTGGTACAGACGTGGAACCTGCTTCACACACCAACCACTATTTGAAGGTAAGAGGAGTCCACTGGTTTTTATTTTGCTTCATTTTATACTTCAAGTGGCACGTGTACATTTCTGTATGAACCATTTCATTGTATCCCAGGGAAGACTTGCTGTAACAGCAGTGAAGATGGAGAGGACATAAAAGCCTGGAGAAAACCAGAACCAAGGACACCAAGTTTATTCTGATGTGGGCAGATGGCCCTCCTGGAATGCTCCTGCTCATGTTTGGGAATTGTCTGGGCCTGGGGAGAGGCTGTGAATACCGACTCAGCCCTGTGATGTTTGAGCTAGATCAATGTTGCTATAGGTTTTTTTCCCTCCCTTTTCTTCCTTTACTATTTGTTATGATTTAAAAATGAGTTTTCTTCTTATCTAGGAACAACTTGTTCCCTTGCACAGTTGGATTTATGCATGTTGGGTACTAATGGAATAGCCAAGTCCAAATCTTCTTAGAATTCTGCTTCCTGCAGACTAGCAACCTTAAGTGGAGAGATATTAATGCTTTGTCTGATGCAGAATCTCTTACAAACCACAGGAAGTTTTCAGTGCTATGGTTGACAGAAAAAGGAAATTATGTATCAGGGAAACAAAGTAATAAGCTTGGCTAGAGTATTAGAAGGAAAATGGGAAAAAGTATTTTTAATGTTTTGTTTGAAAAAGGGAGGCAGGAAACAAACTGCTGTCAGGTGTGCGGGTATGCTGTTTTGTGATTATTTAGAATGGCAGGGACTTGTTGGTGAGTGGATTTCAAAAATTGTTTTAAGCAATTAACAGAATAGTTGCAAACAATACAAAAATTCCAGGTGCACCCAGATTACTCAAATGTTAATGTTTTATTGCATTTATCATTCACTTTCTCTTTCCATATATTTTTCTGAGTCATTTGAGATTAAATTACACAGATCACTAAAATGAGAGAAAATGCTATTATTTGATTCGGAGATATCTAGAGTTCATCAATTGTCCCAGGAACCAATTGGAACCATACCTGAGATAGCCATTGTCTTCCACGACCTTGACAGTTTTGAAGAGGATACACCAGTTATTTCGTTAAATGCCCCTCAGTAGAAGTTGGTCTAAAGTTTTCTCATGATTAGATCCAGATTACACAGTTTTCAAAGGAATATGTTTGCATTTTAGAATTATACATATCCAAATTCATACTTGAATCTGATTATACAAACCTTTAATTTGAGGTGTGTTGTAAAAGTTGCTAGGATTTTAAGTGAGTACCTAAAATCTTTGCACACAAAATTATACAAAATTTAAAAATCCAGAGCTTTTATAGATAATTCCCAAGCAATCACCAAAAGTGGGTTAAGTGCTGCCCTTGGATTATAGATGGCAATTATAGTGATATGTGTGTGAACTTGATAGGGTTAGAGTGAGGTGTGTAATTTAGATTCTTCATGTGTGTTGTACTCATGTATTAGTTCCATAAACATAATATTTTCTTTCTAAGAGCAGCCATCTGCTGAAAGCAGATATAGGTCAGTAAAGAGTTGCCCTGGGCAGCCACTACAGGCTCTCTGGCGTCCTTTTGTAGGTTGGCAGAGACGTCTGCATTAACGGAGGAGGTGTCCCTCTGACAAGGTTGTGAAAAGGCTCCTGATCGAAAAGGTTTCCTGCATGTTCCAGCACTCACATCCCAGCATAGAACTCATCTCTGATGGGGATGGGAATCAAAACTATGAGATCCTGACCCTGTACCAGGCATTCTTAAAACAAATCTCTTCAACAAAATCTGTGAAGGAGGAACTATTCTACATTTTTTTTTTTTTTTTTTTTTTTTTTTGCAGTTTTTAGCCGGGGCTGGGTTTGAACCTGCCACCTACCCCTTTGAGCCACAGGCGCCGCCCTATTCTACATTTTATAGGTGAGAAAATTGAGATCCAGAACTAGTTCATGATTATACACAGCTAGTGAATGGCAGAGTCCAGAACTCAAACTATGATACAGGCCTACTGATTGTTTATGGATGACATGCATTATCTCTTTTTTTTTTTTAGGCTCAAACACACTTTATTAGTCAAAATAGGCCCCATTATAATCAGCATATTGTTGCCAATAAGAAATAAGTTTGTTTCTTCCTGTAGTGTAAAAATTCATGCTTTAGGATTCCATGAAACTTGGAGAGCACTTTCTGTACCCTGCTGCTTGTGGAAGTATTTTTCTTGCAAAAAGTTGTTGAGATGCTTGAAGAAGTTGTAGTCGAAACTTGGCAAGAGATTGGATGAATATGGTGGATGAGACAAAACTTTGTATCCCAATTTGTTGAACTTTTTTTTTTTTTAAATTTTGCATTATCTCTTTTTTACTAATGTATTGTATACCTTTAAGGTACAACAACTAATATTAAAAAGATGGACTAAAGATAAATTTTACAGCATTTTTAGTAAGAGCAATTGAGTTCAATATGGCAAATCCACTTTGATTATCCTTGTGTTTCTTCCTCTTTGTTAATCTAACAGAAAGTTATGTTTTTAGCAGTATGAAGCATTATCTTTTTCTTCTGCTTCTTTTCTTGAGACAGCATCTCACTCTGGTGTGCAGTGGTGTGATCATAACTTACTGCAGCCTTGGACTCCTGGGTCCAGGAGATCCTTTTGCCTCAGCTTCTTGAGTAGCTAGGACTACAGGCACATGCCACCATGCTTGACTAATTTATCTAAAACATTTTTTTTGTAGGAATGGGGTCTTTCTATGTTGCCCAGGTTAATTTGAACTCCTGGCCTTATGCTATCCTACCACTCTGGCTTTTTATAGTGGTAGAGTTATGGGCATGAGCCACTGCACCCACCCATTAGTATGATCTTAAAGTCTTAAGTCATACATTAGTTTCTTCTGTAAAAAAATAAGTTCAGCTAAAACTGGACGATATAATTAGCAAATCCACTGCCCAGGTGCAGTATGTAATAATTTATGGTATCCTGAGAGCAAAGGGACAAGTGAGGACACCCAGCCAGCCAGCAATTGGTCAGGGAAAGTAAGGGCAGCAGAATCAATACATGAATTACATGTTAAATGTAACAATCTCATTTTTATCCTTTTAGAAAACAATAAATATAAAAGGAACATCTCATATCCCATCTTCCTTACCTCAGAGAAGCATCTTGGGACCCCCCCCTCTGTAGGGTATGTGCACCCTGCTTTGAAGGTCACTAGGCTG
The DNA here is from genome assembly GCA_963574355.1 of Loris lydekkerianus. Taxonomy (NCBI): domain Eukaryota; kingdom Metazoa; phylum Chordata; class Mammalia; order Primates; family Lorisidae; genus Loris; species Loris lydekkerianus. The sequence goes on along the minus strand of CAUYPK010048347.1, from coordinate 30,679 downwards.
TCCCACCTACTGCCATGATTCAATCACAACAGGACACAGTGCATCGACACCAGCTCCTCTTGGTGTTTCAGGCTCTGCTTGCTGCCCCAAGCCTGGGACATCACCTCTTCAATTTCATTCCCAGCTCCTCTTCTGGTACGGGACAGAAAGCATCCTGGTTATTCCCCTTCTGCCCTTGTATCTGTTCAGCTCTCATCACCTGCTACAACTGCCCAGTGGAAAACACCCAGACAGCTAGTGATTACTCATAGAAGGGAATCTAACCTGAACTGAGAAGTATACACTGTAGCTCCAAAGAAAAAACAGGTGTACGGAGGTGTGACTCAGTTAACAGGTGCACCCCCCTCAGCAGGGCAGAGCTCACTTGTCCACAAAAGGTTTGGTTCAGATAGATGAGGGTTTCTGGTGTCTTCAAGTTCAGTGGGATTTAGTATAGCTGCTATGGAGAACCTTTGTGGTGCTTTCCTCAGAATCACCAAGGTTAACTTCAAAACTCTACTCTTGAGACAGTTGTATAGCAGGGTGCTTGGTAGAGACAAAACTTTCCTTTGCTTTGTTTGTAATGGGAGATCTTCTGTTTGGAAGTGGCTGGCAGCTTTACTTTTCTGGAGATGGAGACTAACTTCCCAACAGACTTGTTTTGTTTTGGAAAAATTATTAAAATGTATTCCTTACATTTGCAAATATAAAAACATCCATTATTTCTCAGAGAAAACCTGGAAGTCATCAAAAATCTGAATGTGAGACAATTGATTACCCTACTATATAATCTTTACAGTGTAATAAATGTACTATGGCTTTAACAGGACTGTTCCCTGGATGAAGTAGATAAGTGTTGTTGTTTTTCCCTAAACACAGAATTAGGTTAAAAGTTTGGGGTTCTTCATATGATACTATTTAATGTTGAGGAACTCAGCTGTTGGGAAAATGTAGTGCCAGCTATTATGACAGCCTTCTCTTGGCCCTGGAAGTCACCCTATAGTTTGACAAAATGTTTTCAATCTAAAGGAATATGAAGACTACTCGGGGGTGGAAAATGAGGCCCCACTTATCTTATTCATACAAAAGAATTGGGATCCAGGGCATGGAAGGCTTAGAAGGCCAGGAAAGTCCTGTGGATGAGGCTAAGCTGCTTCCTATAACCTGGAAATCTGCTGGCAGGTCTGGGGCCCTGGGATTAGGTTTCATTATGTGGTCCCCAAGAGTAACTTTCTTTGCAGGCCACTCTGGCTTCTGTTGCTTTGGTTACCCTGAATGCATTAGGTGAAAACCCAGTGTCAGCTGTGCTCTGGGTGGTTAAGGAGCCGCCTGTCAAATGTACCTGAGATTTTGTTTTTATTCAGTTCCTGTGAAGCCAACAGATCAGGAGACAATTCCTTGTGGTTTTGCTGGGAGGAATAACCTAGTCAGGGTAAGTGGACAAGGCAGGTTTAGGATATTAGCTAGTTGGAACATCAGTGGGCTCTGAGATATAGCAGCTGTCCCAAGTTGTCTGCTATCTGGCCCTAGAGTGATCAGGACAGAGGGGTAGTGATTTAACCTGTTAAGAGCTTCAGTAACGGATTAATAAATTGTGGTACATGTACACCATGGGATATTTTACAGCCTTAAAAAATATGGAGACTTTACCTCTTTCATGTTTACATGAATGGAGCTGGAACATATTCTTCTTAGCAAAGTATCTCAAGAATGGAAGAAAAAGTATCCAATGTACTCAGCCCTACTATGAAACCAATTTATAGCTTTCATATGAAAGCTATAACCCAATTATAACCCAAGAAGAAGGGAAAAGAGGAGAGGGAGGGGAGGGGAGGGAGGAGGAGGGGTGGAAGGAGGGTAATTGGTGGGACCACACCTACGGTGCATTTTACAAGGATACATGTTAAATTTACTAAGTGTAGAGTATAAATGAACACACTAAGAAAATACGGTGAAGGCTACGTTACCCAGTTTGATGAAAATATTTCAAATGGTATATAAAACCAGCACATTGTACCCTATGATTGCATAATTATGCATAGTACATAACTATGGTTTAATAAAAATAAAAGTCCATGGATTAGATAAATTATTGTAAGAAAAACATGGATGGCACTAACTTAAACACAGGATCAAATTACAGTTGTGTTGCTTAACTCTAGGGATACGTTCTGAGAAATAAATCATTAGGTGATTTCATCATTGCGTGAACATCACAAAGTGTTCTTATGACATATGCCTACATGGTGCAGCCTACTACACACCTAGGCTGTGTGGTACTGCCTCTTCTGGGCTATAAACCTGTACAACATGTTACTGTACAGAACACTGTAAGCAACTGTAACACAATGCTAAGTATTTGTGTACCTAAATATATCTAAACCAAGAAAAGGTACAGCAAAAATACAGTATTATAATCTTATGGGAACTCTGTCATATAAGCAGTCTGTCAACTGAAATGTCATGTGGCTCGTGACTGTATATGTATCATCTAAATTATATAAATATCATCACCTTAAGTAGCGATTTTTTCCTTAATTGCTTTTCTCATCCACAAATTTTAATACTACAGATATACTGTAGCACATATATCTGTGCTTGGCACATAAAAAGAGCAAGACTTTTTTCCCCTCCAGAACTAATTTTCATCTTTTTGGGGGCAATATTGCCCTCTTAGAGAGTATATGCAGTATATTCTTCACCCAGTTTCTTATAATTCAACATGTTTCATAACTGTTTGGTACAACTAATAAGACTAATAAATTAACCTTGATACATTATTCATTAACTACAGACTTTATTCCTATTTCACAAGTTTTACCACTAATGTCCTTTTTCTGCATCAAGATCTCATCCAGGATCCCACACTGCATTTAGTTAAGTCTTCTTAATTTTCTCTAATTTGTGACAGTTCCTCAGTCCTTCCTTGTCTTTTACAACAGTATTTTAAAGAATACTGATCAGTATTTGCAAAGTGTCGTTCAATTTGGACTTTTTTGATGTCTTCTCACGATTTGGCGTATCCTACTTAGTAAAGTATCTCAAGAATGGAAGAAAAAATAACCAATGTCCTCAGTACTATTATGAAACCAATTTACAATCACTCACTTTCATATGAAGACTAGATCACAACTATGGCCCAGGATGAAGGAGGGAGGAGGGGGAATGGGCAGGGAGGAGGAGAGGTCAGACGGAGGGAGGGTGAAGGTAGGATCACACCTATGGTGCATATTGCAAGGATACATGTCGGATCTATTAAGTATAGAGTATAAATATTTTAACACAATAATTAAGTAAATGAGATGAGGTATATAAGAAAACCAGTGAGATGTAAGCATTCCTAATTCTATATGAAATCAGCACATTGTACTCCATAAATACATTAATGTATACATGATCTGTGTGTTTATGATTTAATTTTAAAAAAAGAAGAATTACATAGAGGTGATGTACCCTTCTCAGATCAAAGAGTAAATGATGATGATTTGTTTTACTAAGAGTGATGTTAATGTTGATCATTTGGTTCAGGTGGTATTTTTCAGATTTCTCCACTATAAAGTTACTACCTTTTCTTTTAAAATAATAAATATTTCTTTTGGAGGGGTATTTGGAAATTATGCAAATATCTTGTCTCTCCTTAAACTTTTATCTATGAATTTTGGCATCTATTAGTGAATGTTGCTTGCAAAAATTATTATTGCATTATTCTAATAGTGATTTTCTATTTCCCTCATTATTTCTACATTTATTAATTAAAATTCTTCTTCCTTTTCTTCTCTCTCTATTTCTTTCTTTCTTTTCTTTCTTTTTGAGACAGTCTTACTCTGAGGCCCAGGCTAGAGAGCCATGGCCTCAGCCCAGCTCACAGCAATCTCAAACTCCTGAGTTCCAGCTATCTTCCTGTCTTAGCTTTCCAACTAGTTGGGACTACAGCTAATAGTAGGTGCCCACCACAACACCCAGCTAATATTTCTATTTTTCGTAGAGATTGGGTCTTGCTTTTGCTCAGGTTGGTCTTAAACTTGTGAGCTGAAGCAATCCTCCCTTCTTGGCCTCCTACCATGCTAGGATTACAGGAATGAGCCTTTGAACTTGGCCATATTAATTGGAATTATTCTTTAAGGAAGAATATTTCAATTCATTTATTTACTCATTTATTTGTATCAGTAGAGAACCAGTGATATTTATTTTATTCCTTGGTTAATAATCCAGTACTATTTCTATTTATTTTCTTGCTCAAATGGCTTCAGACATTGGGAGCTCTTTCACATTGGCTCCTGTGCCCTTTGAGGTGTTCTTATCCTCTCTGAGCACTTTTTGACATTCCAATTTGCTCTATGATCAACTTGTATTTTCTGTCTCAACTTCAAATTAACCACATCTTCAATGAGCCACGATTCCTTTCATTGGATATCTTACTAGCCTAGCTTGGTATCCAGATGTTTAGAACTCAAAATCTGGGTATTACGTGTATTCTTTGTTATTGAGGTGTCACTTCTTTTAAGCCCTCTCAGTGGACAGAGCTAGGAAGTATATTTGTATATACTAATTTACTTATGCACACATCTGTATTTATTCCTGCATCTGTGACTCCAATTCAGCACCAGAGGTTCATACTGGCCTTCCTCCTTTCCCTCATCTGTAGCTTCATTCTTTGATAATAAGAAACCTGATTGTCATTACCTATGATATATTTACTAATTTGCTCAATCCTGTTCTTGTAGGATTATCTCCATTATTTTCCAAAGTTACTTTAGTCATCTCCTTTTTACCCCTTCCCTTCAGTGTGGTCTTGTGATTAATTTGATTTGTTTATTATGGTCAGATTCACACAGTCTACATTCCATCTTGGATTCCCTTTCCCCACCACATCTTGATTGATTTTTAAGAAAATTTCTTATTCTTTGCTGAAAAGTCACACTTGTTATATATCATTTCTTTTTTCTGTTTTCTTTAGCATGTCAATAATGGTAATCTCTGACTCTACTTCAATTGATCATTTTTTTCTCTTGAATTTTGGTATTCTTTTCCTGTGTCTTCAGTATCCTTTATTGTATGCTAGACATTGTGAATAATAGATTGTGGAGATTCTGGGTTATGTTAAATTACTAGAGAAACATTTTGATCTTGTCAAGTCTTGGTTTTAGGCCTTGATAGGATAGACCTATTCTATCTTTGCCTTACTCCTAGGAGTGGTCCCTGACCTGGAATGAGATCTTTCTGGGGTATCAACTTAAAGCTTGGGGCATTCATTAAGATCTTACACTGTTTCCCCAGTAATGTGTAAACTCTGATACTTCTGGTTGGTTATTAGCTACGTAGCAGATGTCTCTTCCTGGGCTTGCCAAAGTCTCATCCTGCGATTATTTCATTTGGATTAGGCCAAGTCTCTGAGAGAAATTGTATACATTCATGTGCCACATAATGACATTTTGGTTAATGACAGTAGTGATCCCATAAGATTATACTTGATAATGGTAATAAATTACAATGCTACTGGCGTGTATTTACTATACCATACTTTTTATTGCTATTTTAGAGCATACTCCTTCTACTTATAAATATAAAAAATTAACTGTAAAGAAGCCTCAGGCTGGTCTTTAGGAGATATTACAGAAGAAAGCATTATTATCACAGGAGATGACAGCATTGCCCCTGAAGACCTTCTCATGGGATAAGATGTGGAGATGGAAGACAGTAATATTGATGATCCTGCCCCTGACCCTGATCCCTTGTAGGCCTAGGCTAATGCATGTGTTTATGTCTTAGTTTTAACAAAAAAGTTAAAAAGGTAAAAAATAAAAATAAAAATTTTAAAAAATAGGAGAAAGCTTATAGAATAAGGATACAAAGAAAGGAAATACTATTTATTGTTCAGCTATGCAATGTGTTTGTATTTTAAGCTAAGTGTCATCACAAAAGAGTCCAAAAGTTAAAAAAATTGAAAGTTTATAAAGCAAAAACATATAGTAAGCTATGAGGTTAATTGTAATACTCAATATATACTGATAATATCTGTTATCTTATATCTTGTATTTTTGTAATTGCAGAAGTCAAATGTGACTTTAGTGTTACAATTTTAATATGTTTTTTTTTCTTTCTTAAGATGTGTATACTTTTTTGGTACCCTCTTATAAATTAGTGTATCCTAAGTGTTTATAAAGTCTACAGTAGTGTACAGTAGTAATGTCCTAGGGCTAGGCCTTCACATTCACTCGCCACTCACTCACTGATTCAACTGCCAGTCCTACAAGCTTCAGCCATTGTAAATGATCTCTATAGGTGTGCTATTTTTTATTTTTTATACCATATTTTTACTGCATCACTTCTTTATTTAGATTTGTTTAGACTCACAAATACCATTGTGTTACAATTGTCTACAGTATTTAGGCCAAGTGATACGATTATGGCCTCGGTGTGTAATAGGCTATACCTTCTAGGATTGTGTAACTACATTCTATGATGTTTGTGCAATGACAGAATTGCTTATTGACACATTTCTCAGAATGCACCCCTGTCCTTAGATGGTGAAGTGACGCATGACTGTACCTTCCCAGTGGTTCCCTGCTGCCTGCTACTCTCCCCTCTGCCCTTCCAGATTCTTATAGTCTTAGCATAGCTCTTACCTCCTAGCTCTTACTACTGTTTCTCTTACTACTCTTTCTTTTACCTCTGTTTCTTCCTCTCTCTTCTTAGACTTTGTTTTAAATCTTGTATAGCAGTTTGAAAAATATCCTCAGACAGAAAACCAGGATGAATGTGGGGTTTGACTCACTTAATTCCTTTCTTTCAAGGATCTTAGCCTTGCAATGATAGCCATTCAATGCCTAAACTTAATTCTTTTGTATGTTTTCTTCAGTTTTATTGTTTTCAGTGGGAAGGTGAGTTCAATATTTGCTATTATATCATTATTGATCACTTTTTTTTTTTTTTAAAGAAGAAAACTTGTAGACTCATAAGATTTCAATTATTCTGTCAAGCAGATGGGAAAAGAGTTATAGGCTAGAGATCTTTATCTGACTTGACTTGTAACTCTTACAAAGATTTATATAGTTATTATACAGAGTTTTCAATAGCATCTTTACTATTAGTATAAAAATTATCAACTAAGACAACCAATCAGAATTACAGGTTTCTTTTTGTGAGTATTTTTATGTCTAGAATTTTCATAATATTATAAGATCTTTTTATTCAAACAACATTTCCAAGATCTATTATCTTTTAAGAAAAAGTGCCATAAACCTCTATATTGTGTATGGAAATGAGACCGATGTCCTTTGAAAGTTCCCAATTTAATGACTTATCAAATCGTACTTCACCTAATTTATAGTGCAAAAAAAAGCTCTCTCTCTCTTTTTAAAGAGCAATAGGGGAGACGGACATTCCTTTAACTCCTTTCTTGGGATGATTTATTTGACTGTGAAGACAGATCCTAAAATTTTCATTTTTTTAAAGCATGAAATGAAGTTTATTGAGGAACAGAAAGATAGATTTACAGATCAAGAGCAAGATTCGTTCACCATAGATGATACTGGGTCCCTTGTCATACAACAAGGCTCTGGAAGTTTATAGTTAATGTTACAAGCAAAATTCAAGCACGTAGAACTTACTAAGAGAAATGGAACTATGATTACAGATTTTTTATTTAATGATAGTGAATTAACTGGACATGTAGCATTTTTTTCTCTGTAATGTTACAGTGATTTTAAGGAGCTGACGTGGTGTTGTGATGGCATTCTCCTCTTCATCCCTCAACTGGCAGATAGCACGCAGATCAAACCTCGTAATCCTTTCTAGGACTATGAAAGTGAAGCTCCGTGTATAACATTTGAATTAACTACCACCTAAGATACTAAATTAACTGGAACATATTGTACTGTTTTACTTTTAGGAAATAAAGAAGCAAATGATACCAAGACAAGCTCATAACAGAGATCTATTCACCAGATGTGTACGGACAAAAATACAGGTACAAATGAATCTCTTATAGCTTTTTGGGTCTATATCTAAATTATTGCAAAATGATTACTAGTATTCAGAATGTTATAGTAGAGTGTAGAATTGGCAAAAGACTGGCAATCAAACTTTTGAATAAGAGTTACACACCTTTCTTAGTATGTCCAGGTGTCTCACAGTTTTCTAGATTCAGGGAGTAGAAATGTGAAAAAAAAATTTCTCTGCCAGTGAAAATTTTCCAGTGAATTATCCACTTTGCTCATCTATCTATTGTCATTCTATGGCCCTTGTCAATACTTGAAACTACTTCATCAGTCAAATAATGCAAAAATCTAGCATCTTATTCACAACCTTCCTTTCTTTCAACTTGCCTTCCATATTCCATCATAGCTATTTTTTCATTAGGTGTTTCTTGCTGACTTGCCCTTCTATCTCCCCACCCATTCACGAGTTCATTCACCTGTCCAGTTTTCAACCTCCTCTTTCTGCCTTCTTTTTCTTCATATTACTGATAGAATCTAAGATTCATCACTTTAATCATTCTCTTGAAAATTGTCTGGCACATTTCAAACTTGGAGGAAACTATTTTCTTCATGTCTATACCCAGGCTGCTGAGAACACCTGGGGAAAAACACAATGTAGCAGATGCCTGCACTACAAATTAATGGTCAGTGATCACAACTAAGCTCTCAAAACTGCCTGGTAGCCTGGTACCATTTTTTTTTTTTTTTTTTGCAGTTTTTGGGTGGGGCTGGAGCCCTACTCCTTTGAGCTACAGGAGCTGTCCAGCCTGGTTCCAATTTTTTACAAAATCTCTCTTAAATCCATCCTATTCTTGTCAAATGTCCAGCTCTCTCCTCCTCAGTTGGTAACTTTGCCTCCATTTCACTGGACCAGTGGAAGCTATTCAGTGGGAACTTAATACAGCCAAACGATTTCCCTCTTCTAACAAAGGCCGACCATTTCACATGTGCTCTGTAGTCTGTCTCCTCAGGTTTTCCTCAATAGTACTATTTCCTCTCTTTCTGATTTTATCTCGGTTTCTTCCTTTCTACTAGACCTTATGCATGCTCTCATTTTTCTTGTTGTCATGAACAAATCAGCAAACCAAACAATCATCTATTCCCCCCACCCCATCGTCCGCAAACCACTAAGACTCTACCTACCACCTCTCTCCTTCTCTTCTCAAACTTTTGATGTGAGTTTCCTATATAGTTTCTCTCTCCAGATCTTTAGCTGCTATTCCTGTCACAAATCCTCAAATCTAACTTCTGTTTCAACCACTCCATGGTAACAACTCTTGCTGAAGTCACCAATTATTTCCATATCACATAATCAAATGTACTCTTACAGTCCTCATCTTACACCACCTCTCAGAATCATTTTCCAAAATCGACCCCTTTGACACAGTACTTGCCTTTGGTTCCCATGTCATCACCTGTCCTAGTTTCTCTCCAACCTCTCTAACTCTTTATTTATCTTTTGCCAGTTTCTACCTTAACCTGTAAATATGGGACTTCTCCAACCCTTGGTTATGGTCTCTTCTCATTCTGCCACCAAGGCAACTCCACCCACCCTCTTGGCTTTAACTGCCCTCTACACTCCAACAACTTTGAAATTCTATCTCCAGTCAGACTTCCCTGAAGTGTCCATGTGATGTCTCCATCTAGATGCCTTCAAACACCTCAACTGAAATGCATCTAAAAATTGAACTAATGCTTTTGTCTTTTCCCCTTCGCCTTCTTTTTCCCCAATAGATATAACTACCACTTACCTCAAATGATATGCCTTGGATTCACCCTTGACTCCTCCTGGTTATCACTGGGTGCAATCAGTCACCCAGTCTTGTTTATTCTGCTCTAGTTGTCACCGCCATCATTTATCACGTGGCCTCCTGGAATTGCATTATAATAGGCCTCCTTTCTTTCATGGGCCTCTTCCTTCCATTTTTCCAATAGCTATAAAGGTAAGCTTATAAAAGTGCACATATAATTATGACACATTCCTACTTAATATCCCTCAGTGGCTTCCCCTCCCTTCCAGTATTATGTGATGTACTAAGCATGTCAGGTCATAAGTCAATGTCTGATTTCCTCTCCAGCCCATTCTGATCCACTTCCCTTCTTACATACAATGCTATAGCTACACTTGCCTTGCCCTAAGTCCTCAAATGCACCCCCGCCCCACATATACACTCAGAGTCCTCCTTCTCTAGGCTGGAATAACACTGACTCACTCGTTGGCTCCTTTCCTCCAAGAAGCCTTCCCTGACCTCTTAACCTGGTTACAGTCCTCATTCTATATGAGGTCATTGCCCACTGGATTTTTCCTTCAAGTCACTAATTATAACTCTAAGAAATTACTTCTAAACATGTTACTTGTTTAACATCTGTTCTGTTTGCTAGAGTATGCACTCCCTGGGTCAGAGTCTTTGTTCATGGTCATATTGTCAGGAACTAACATTGCTTATGACCTGACATTGACTTATGACCTGACATGTTTAGTAGATCACATAATACTGGAAGGGAAGGGAAGCCACTGACGGATATTAAGTAGGAATGTGTCATAATTATATGCACACTTTTATAAGCTCACCTTTATAGCTTTTGGAAAAATGGAAGGAAGAGGCCCATGAAAGAAAGAAGACCTATTATAATGCAATTCCAGGAGGCCATGTGATAAGGCAAACATATGATTAGGCAAACACAATGTTAGTTCAGCAACTGTTTTTTGAATTGATGATTGATTCCCATATAATATGGTAAATATAAAGATGGAGGTATACAGATTGCAAAGTGGAACAAAGATAAGTGACATTTCATCTGACCCAGGAGTCTACCAGTGTAACTGCTGTTAGGTAACTTGGATGATGGTCTTGGACCTGAAATTTGGGGAAAGAAGGACCTGCGATGCCTAAAGAACTGAGAAAGGGAAGCCATAAAGGCCGGTTAAAGCAGTACATGAGCCCGGAGGAGATAGATGCACAGCTCCAGGCTGAAAGCAAAAAGCCAGAGAAGAAGAGGAACAAGGGAAAGAAGGTGGAGATGGGGCTGCAGGAGACCCTCAAAGGGAGAAGAGAGCTCTAGACTCAGACAAGAGTGAGGATGAAGAAGATGACTACCAGCAAAGATGTGGAAGGGCTCATCAACATCAAGAACCCCAACTGGGTGACACAGACACCAAAAAGGTCACACAAGTGGATCTAGATGGGCCAAATGAGCTTTCAAGGATGGAATGAGAAGAAATTGAGAAACAGAAAGCAAAGGAACATTGTATGAGGATGAATTTATCTGGGAAGACAGAGCAAGCCAAGGCTGACCTTGAGTGGCTGGCAATCATTGGGAAACAGTGGGAGGAAGCTGCCAGGAAGAAAGAAGAGGAAAGGAAACCAGAAGATGATGCCACATTGTCAGGAAAATGAATGCAGTTGCTCTGAATAAATAAGCATGACCCGTGGGAAGAGATGCCAGGAAACTGGGCCTTGCCGCCAGGACCTTGGCTGTGTCTTGCTCACCCTGTGCCCTGATGGGGCTGCAGCAGCCCCTCATGGCTAGGAGTCTGCCACAGCCTGAGATCACCTCTTCTTCTTGGCACAGAAATTGGGGGAATGTGGGGGTTCTGGGGGGCAGCTGCTCTCTTTGAGACAGAAAGATGCAGGACAGCACTTCATATGTAACCATTTGAAGGTTAACCCTTGTTGAAGGGTGCCTGGGAGGTGGGGTAAGAGGAGCTTCCATTTGTCTGGTAGATTGCACGTTAGTGGGTGGTTGTGCCAGGAGGTGGCTGCTGACAAGTTGTGACAACCAGCCCCTTTATGTGGCCTGGGTGCTACTTCAGAGAGGGGCTGTCATGTGGGAGTCCACACCCTGGGTCCGTGAGGGTCAAGACTTAGCCCTGGCCAGTCCCCTGTGTCTGAGGCTGCTTCTCTTTGCCCTACCCTGCCCTATTCCCACCTCTCTGTCCAGGGTGTGGGCCCATTTTTAACTGTACCCATCGATCATTTCAAGAACCTCTGTTGACTGTGCAGCACCCAGTAAAACATGCTCCACAAATTCAACTTGTGTATTCGGCAGATTAAATTTTACATTTACATAAAAAAAATTTGGGAAAAGGGGTGGTCAGGAATCCAGTGTTTATTTCAACAGTGTCTCCAGTCCAGCCTCTTTCTCATCTAAGACTGGCACCCTTGGAAAACCCAAGACATCTTAGTAATTATCATCACCTACTAGTTGTAAAAATCAGCCCATCAGGCAATCTGAGTTCTCTTTTTATGCCCCCTGCTATGACTACAGATCAAATTAGCATTTTTTAAATAAAATAATGCAATCTATAAAATTGGTTGCCTTCCTCATCCTTCAAGAAAGAATTTTGAGAGGATTTTGTTTAACCTGTATGTGTACATTCAAAATCCCATCATTTTCATAGGGAAAAACATAATCTTGATTTCTTACAACACAAACACTGGATTAAAAAAGGCAAATGATTATAAATCCAAACACACATTGAAACAGTAATGCTTTCCATGAAGGCACTGTTTTATGTTAAAACTTTAATTCATAACAAAGTTGTACCTAAAATTGGACAAAAGTAGTCTGAGTCCCACATGGCATCCCAGGGAAAAGAAGAACCTGGAGATTTTTTTTTCCTAAGTGACAGAGTCTCACTTTGTCACCCTTGGTAGAGTGCCGTGGCGTCACAGCTCACAACAACCTCCAACTCCTGGGCTTAGGCGATTCTCTTGCCTCAGCCTCCCGAGTAGCTGGGACCTACAGGTGCCTACCACAATGCTCAGCTATTTTTTGTTTGCAGTTTGGCCAGGGCTGGGTTTGAACCTGCCACCCTTGGTATATGGGGCTGGTGCCCCGCCCACTGAGCCACAGGTGCCGCCCAAACCTGTAGATTTTTAAGACATTTTCTATCCAATTCAGCATTAACATTCACTCATTGACTGGATGGCACAACAGAACCCCAAGGATTCAGACAGAAACCTCGCTGTCAAGGAGTGTATGCTGACAGCCTAGGTATATAGCTACATTATTAATAACCTGGTCCATTAATAGAAGTATAAGTTGTAGAGATAGCCCAGAGGAAGGACAAATCCTTTGATAAGCTAAGACCCGAACTGAGTTGTTAAAGGTGAATAAGTATTTACTGTTCAAACATGATGGGGGCCAAGATAGTCCAGGCAAAGGAAACAGTATACTCAAAGGTACGATCCTTTGATGCCAGGATAATGCTTCTGTCCCATACCAGTGAGGGGTGGTGTGGGAGGTAAGGGAAATGTGGACAGGGATCAAATCATGAAGACTATTATGTGCCATATTAATTAAGAAGCAAGGACTTGGTTGTGTAACTGATAGGACCCTTGCAGTTTGTGACTAAGGGTAGATATGATAAATTTTACATTATCTTCATGGCAACATGGAGAATAGACTAGAGAAAAATGAGTTTAGAGACAGGAATAGGGAGAGTCCACTAGACTCTCTTGGCTTCCACAGCCTGTAGAAAATTGTGGGATTATTCATCCACATACAATTCCAGCATAAATTTGTTTGTTCCTACATCACATGTTGTATGTGTGTAGTTTTAGATATAAGATAACAAAGGGTGTCATGTTATTTAAATAACATTCATAAAACTACTGTACCTCTTTTTCTTTTTTATTGTTGGGGATTCAGTGAGGGTGCAAAGAATTAGGTTACACTGATTGCATTTGTTAAGTAGAGTCCCTCTTATAATTGTGTCCTGCCCCCAAGAGGTGTGTCATATACTGTCACCCCCCATCCCCTATTTCTTGTATGTTTGTCAAGGTTTTAATCCTGAAATACTTGCTAAATATATTATCTGCTAAGGACATCAACTTTAGGTCACACTTTTTCCTTTCTCTAGAATAGCCACTTCCAGGTGGAGTTTGGTCTCTCACAGCTCCAGGAGATAGTCATCTGTGCACAGGGTGTCTCTTGGACCACTTCAGTTTGTCCTTATTGCCTAAAACAAAGCAAAGCAACAAGGGCGTTTAACATGGCATTCTTTTGTGTGCCCATATGGAATATTACTTCTGAGGTAATTAGGACCCTCTTATTCTGTTATTTTTTTCATGGTCTTGGCAAGACCCCACATCAGCATTAAATTTTGACATCTTGCTGCTCTCTGTGGAAAAGCACCCTGATTCCAAATAAATATGTGCATGAAATTTTCCATTACCTGGCACTGGTTTGTCACCAACAATCTATGGTTCAACACTCATTGCACTAATTTGTCAATATAATTGTTGCCAAGGAGACAGGTGGATAAACAAGGACAAATGGAAAACAGTATCCTTAGAAATAACATGTAATAGTCACTACAAGCTTATAGCTTCCCTCATTTCAACCAACGTTCACACGCTACATTTTTGTGTTTTTGCTACTGTGGACTGACTAACACAGAAGCTTGTCTTTTACTGTGTAAATCCACACTCAAGAAACCATATCATCTGGCCCGAGAGAGGATTACTCGGGTTTTAGGGACTACTAAAGGTCTCTAAGAGAGCTAGCAAATGTGGGATGAATTTACTCGGCATAAAAATTGATCATTTTCTATACACACAGAAAATGTGTGTACACATTTTGGGGGGATTGAAATTGTAATACTTAATTCACATTTGACTTCTGCAATTACAAGAGATACAGACACAGTATACAAGATAACAAATGTTATCAGTATAGGTTTAGTGTTGCAATTTCGGTAGTTTTTTCCTTTCTTAAGTTGTGTGTATATTTTTTGGCACCCTCTGTATTATAAAAAATGTTTCCTCAACCAAATTGGGACTTTTCTTTCATATACTGTTTGGTAATATTCTTTTCACTTAACATTGTATGTTCTTATCTATTTTCACTCTGGCTTTAAAGTCAAATACAATGGATTTTGAGTTGCTTTTGTACATATATATGTGTATACAAATATATTTGTAGAGACAGTCTCACTCCATTGCCCTTGGTAGAGTGCTGTGGCATCACAGCTCATAGCAACCTCCAGCTCCTGGGCCTACACGATTCTCTTGCCTCAGCCTCTCAAGTAGCTGGGACAGCTACAGGTGCCAGCCACAACGTCTGACTATTTTTTTTGTTGCAGTTTGGCTGGGGCTGGGTTTGAACCCCACCCTCGGCATATGGGGCCAGCGCCCTACCTACTGCTCCACAGGCGCTGCCCCTTTTGTACATATTTTATACTTTTTTCCCTCCTTAGTATAAGACCATCTATGTGATATTGTAAGTTTCTTATTTTGGCCAAAAAAAGAAAAAGAAAAGGGAGGGGAAAAAAGAAAGCAATGTATAATAAATGGAAATGAATACAATAAATATATTTTAAAAAATTTGATCATTTTCCTTACAATGGAGGAGTTGGGGCTGAGCAGTGTTTAGAAGGTGGTGGTTAGCGATATGTTAATGAGAGTTCAAGCCTGAGGTGGAAGCTTCGAACCCCCAGTTTCTATTCCAGAATAGCTCTTCTACAAGCACCCATGTGCTTCTCACTTGCAGGGAGGGTGGGTTCCTTCTGACAGCCCAAGGCTCACAGGCCAGTGTCAGTTCTTCACCCCAGCGCTCACCCAGTTAGTGTTTGTGCATCCCTGCCTCTCTCTGGAGCCTCTGATTGGCTGTCTTTCTTGCTACTTCAAAGTCATTTTTTCATCTGTTTTTGATGGCCAGGTGGACACAAAATGACACTTCTTTGCTGTCATTCCCCTTTCTCTGAGTACTACAGAGTTAAACATATTTGTAATATGATTGCTAGCCATTTAAGATTCCTTTTTAAAATTATTTACCTGTTTTTCTAACTTTTTTGATTTATAGTTTGCATTTACTTTAAACATCCTGGTTACTAAAACTTTATACTTTTATGTGTTAGAATATTTTATTCTAAGTCAGCATTGGTGTTTTAATTTGTAACTTGAGGTTATGGTATAAAATAATCTTTTCATTCTACAAAATAACCTTTATAGCTTGCTTTCCTCCTCTTCCCATTTGTTGTGTTAGAAGGAACATATTGTTAGGAATATTTTAGGAATGTTAGGAATATTTTCGTCTACCTTAGCTGGCATCTTGGAACCCTGCTTACTAACTCTGTGTTCTCAGATGAGTTACCTGATTTCTCCGTGTCTCTCATTTGCAGCATGGGGTATTATGAGATCATGAGGATGAAATGGTTATATACATAATGCCCTTGAATTGTGCCTGGCTTGTATCTCCTGCCATGTGATTGCTATTATCAATCTTACTAGGGTCCTTGGTCTAATTTCAGTTTGTTTTTCTTTTGAGAAGTCCATCCACTTTTTAATTAAAGAAAAAAGCTCCCCCTGTTATGAACCATGCTACTATACATATGTGAGTCTGTTTCTGGTCTCTCTATCCTGTTCCATTGGTCTCCTGGTCTTTTTTCAAGCCAATACTTTACTATTTTAATTAGTATAATTTATTGGGAGTGTTGCTACTTTGTAGGACAAAACCCTCTTTTTATTCAAAATTGCCTTGGCTGGTCTTGGTTCTTCATACTTCCATAAAAACTATAGGTTTATTTTATCAATTATATGAAAATCTGATATTGATTGGAATCACATTAAATTTATAGATTTTCTTGGAGCTATTCAGCATACTTATGATGTCAAGTATTTCTTCTTCAGCCTTCAAAAAGATTCTGCAAAATTTTTCATAAAGGTTTTGCATTTTTTTCATCAGATATATTTCTACCTGTAGGTGCCCATAGTTTCATGGTCAGTGTGTATGGCTTCTTTTATTTCATATTTTCTAATTGGATTTTCCAAAAATGATGTTGATTTTTGTATATTGATCTTGTGTCCAGAAATCTTGCTGGATTCTGTTTAGTTCTAATAGCTTGTAGAGTCTCATAGCTTCATTTTTTTTCTTTTTGTTTTAGACAGTCTTACTCTGTTGCCCTACACTTGAGTGCCACTGTGGCATCATAGCTCACAACATCAAACTCCTGGGCTCAAGTGATCCTCTTGCCTCAGCCTTCTGAGTATCTACAGGTGCCTGAAACTACAGGTGCCTGCCACAATGCCCGGCTAGTTTTTCTCTTTTTAGTAGAGACAGGATCTCACTTTTGCCCAAGCTGTTCTCGAACTCCTGAGCTCAAGTAATCCACCTGTGTCGGCCTCCCAGAGTGCTAGGATTGATTACAGGTGTGAGCCACAGTGCCAGACCTTCACAGGTTGTTTTTTGTTCTTATGCTTTGGCTAGGATTTCAAGTGCTATGTTGAATTGTAGTAATAATAGGTGGTATCCTTGCTGCAGTGTCTGGTTTAGATAAAATGTTTCTAAGTTTTCACTGGGGGAGGACATTCTCTACCCTTTACTTTATGCTAAGAGTATCATGAATGGATATTAAATTTCATTGAATGCTTTCTTACTATCTATTACCAGTCATTTTCCCTTTAATCTGTTAATATGGTAAATTAGACTTATAGACTTACCTAATTTAAACCATTTTGAAATTTATTTTATCTAGTTTGTATCAGGAAACATTTCACCTATCAGATTGGCAAAAAATCCAAAGATTTGATAAGCCACTCTGTTGTTAAGACCATGGCGGTATGGGCATTATCATATGTTTATTATAGAATAATAATTTGTATAAACCACATGGAGAGAAAGCTGGTGAATCTATCAAAATCTACAAAATTACAAGTACATAGATTCTTTTATCTGGTCAGCCCATTTTTAGGATTTTATCCCTCAGATAGTCACATGTGTGAAATGATAGATGTGCACTTTTACTCACTACAGCATCACCTGTAGTAATAACAAATGGAATGCAGCCAAATGGTTCATTTAGGAGATTAGTTAAGTAAATTAAGAGTTGTTTTACAATGGAATTTTGGGCAGCTATAAAAAGGAATGGAGAAGCTCTTTGTGTTTCTATGGAAAGATAGTATGATTAAGTGAGAAAAGTAAGAGATAAATGTTATGGTTTTGTGTAAAAAATAATGGCAAAAAGAAAACATACAAACACAAACAGGCACATATCTACAAAGAAAAGCACAGCAATGTATTTTTTTTTTTAAAACACACAAAAAGCCAAGTGAAAACAGCAATGTATGTTGAAGGCTTTCTGTGTGCTAAGAACCCTACAAGGCACTGAAGACAATGGGAAACAAAGTGCCTGCTCTCCTTAAGTCTATTATTTCTCTAAGAGGAGATAAAAAGAAATAATAATAAATATCCTATAGGGTTCTTATCTAAGATATCATCAGAGATGTATTTTACACAGTCTCCGTTTTATCTTCTCATTTCTTCAATTTTTTTATTCAGAAGTATGTTTATTGAAAGGGTCAGGTCCATGTGTAGAGATCCAGTTAATTATTTTAAATTGCTGCACAGAATTCCATTATATGAATATCATACTTTATCCATTTCTCTAATGAACATATAGTTTATATTTTGGTTTTTATTTTTCAATTGAAGCTGAAGTCAACATTGTTTTATAAGTGTCTCTGTGCATACATATTATAATTTCTCTAAGATATGTATATATGACTATTTAGAAGTGACGCTCCTGAGTCTTTACATGCATGCTTTCAGCTCTACTACAGACTTCCAGCTTGTCCTCCCACATGGCTCTTCTGAGTTTTATGCTCGTCAGCTGTGCTTGAGAATGCCTGTTTGCCTACAACCTGGCTTCACTTAACTTTTACCAACCTGGTGGCTGTAGAATGGCATCAGTTGTTTCAATTTATGTCTTGATAAATGTTGCGTGTGGATGTACTTTCTTAAGCTTGTGACTCATCCACTGCTTGTTCTTCTGTAAATTACCTGTTCACGTGATTTGCCTGAATTTTTTTTCTGGGTTGTCTTATTGTGCAGGTGTTCTTTAAAGATTCTGAATAGTAATTCTTTGTATATTTGTATGTGTTTTATTCTCCCCGTATTGCTTATCTTTTGGCCATGTTTATTGTGTCCTTTCATGTACAGTAGTTTTTAATTTTTTTTTTTTTTTTGAGACAGAGTCTCACTTTGTCACCTTCGGTAGAGTGCTGTTGAGTCACAGCTCACAGCAACCTCCAGCTCTTGGGCTTAGGTGATTCTCTTGCCTCAGCCTCCCAAGTAGCTGGAACTACAGGTGCCTGCCACAACACCCAGCTATTTTTTTGTTGCAGTTTGGTGGGGGCTGGGTTCAAACTTGCCAACCTTGGTATATGGGGCTGGTGCCCTATTCACTGAGCCACAGGCACTGCCAGTAGTTTTTAACTTTAATGTAATCAATTATAGCATCTTGTAAGTTAATTACATCAACACTATGGAAGAATTAATCTTCTCCCCACTCACATATAAAAACATCCTTATCAGGCTCGGCACCTGTGGCTCAAGTGGCTAAGGCGCCAGCCACATATATCTGAACTGGAGGGTTCGAATCCAGCCCAGGCCCTCTGAACAACAATGATGGTTGCAACCAAAAAATAGCTGGGTGTTGTGGCAGGTGCCTGTAGTCCCAGCTACTTGGGAGGTGGAGGCAGAAGAATCGCTTGAGCCCAGGAGTTGGAGGTTGCTGTGAGCTGTGATACCACAGCACTCCTCCCAGGGCAACAGCTTGAGGCTGTCTCAAAAACAAAAGAAAACAAAACCCCCCCCCAAAAACCAACCAACCAACCAAACAACAACAAAAAAACCTTCTTATCATATATCAAGGACTCTTGTTTATATAGATTTGTTTGTGAGTTCTGTTTTCTATGCTACTGTTCCATTTGTCTACTTCTAGTAGACATACTATTGCCATACTATTTTAATTACTATCTCTTAGTAGTATGTTTTGATATCTGGTCTAAAAAGTCCTGTCATTCTTTCCAGAACTTTTTTTTTTTACTGATTCTTGGTTCTTTGTTCTTCAGTCAGATCAGATTGTCACATATGTCAAAAAAGCTGTGGTGATTTCAGTATGAATTATGAATTAACTTTGGAAAAATTTGCATCTTCATGATAAAGACCATTTCTAGGAACAATTTTTCTTTCTATTTATTTACACATTCTTTTATGCTTTCACTGAAGTTTTGAATTTTTTCCCCATGAAGATTTACACATTTTAGCTTTTGCTTTATTCTTAGGTATTTCATGATTCATGTTGCTTTTGTGAATAAAAACATTTTCAGTTATTTTTTTTCATACTCCTTCTCTTCTTGGGTGTTCTTATGTGTTCCATTGGCTGTAAATCTCATTCATATGTCAAATACAGTTAAAATTTATTTCTGGCCCTCTCTCAAGATGTCTTGACCAATCTCAAGACCATCTCAACCAAGATGACATGACCAATCACTTTCTTTCACAGCCACTGGGAGGCTGCACAAGTTTTTCAGGCTGAACATCTTTAAGACTAAAATTTTGATTCTTCATTTTTTCCATTCATCCATTCTCCCATCTTAACAAAATGTTTGGTCATCTACCTAATTTCTTTTGTGATGTCCTGGACATCAGCACTTCCTTGTCAACTTTCAGTGTGCAGGTTCTGTTCATTGCTGGGTTCCCTTTCTTGTTCACTCTACCCCTGATCTTCAGCAATTTTGAGGCATGTATTAATACTTCTATCCCAGACAAATTTATTGGCTAGCCTCATCAGTATTTATACCCCTATCAGCACCTTAGATTTAATCTATTTGGCACCCAGTTGGTGCCCAATTGATATTTGTTGAACAAATCAATGCCTGAACTGTATTCTTACTTCCTTCCCCACCAGTCTTCTGCACTCAGTAAATTGCTGCACTGGGCACTTGTATAAGCCATAGCCTGGTAGTCTTATCCTTTCCAATAAACCCACATCTAGTTTGCCCTCAAGTCTTATTAATTTTGTCTCTGAAATCAACCTCCTGTGCCACTGCTGGAGTCAGTCTCTGTTATCTTTCACTGGTTTTGTGGTTTGCACTTGTGCCTCCTTCCAATCTATGTTGCAAAGAGCCTGACTGATCTTCATGGAACGTAAATAGGAAGCGTTATCTCCTCTTATCAAGACCTCCCAGTGCCTGCCTACTCTTCCCATCCTTTAACTCACCTGCAGGGCCCTGCTCAGTCTTGCCCACACTGCACACCCTAGCCTAGAGGTCGCCCTTCCTCACTGTGCTCCAGCCAACCCCCTTCTCTAGTTTCTCGAGCACATCAGTTCTCAGGGCCTCCACATGTGGATGGAGCCCACTTATCTATGTTGGTCAGGCTGGTCTCGAACTCCCGTCTTCCAGCAATCCTTTTGTCTCTGTCTCCCCGAGTGTTAGGATTACATGTCTGCACCTGGCCCACTTACCTTTTGGATTTCAAGTTAAGTATTATTTCTTCAGGAATACTTCCTTAACCCCTCAGTATAAATTTGTCTTACTGTCACATTTTCTCTAGCACTCAGTTCCTTTCCTTCAGAGCTTGAATCACATTTCAGTTTTACACGGTATACACTATTCATGGGGTAAATGGTGATCAGTTAGTGTCTCTTTATCCTTGTCCTGTCTCTGTGAGTAGAGAAACCTTCGTTGTCTTATTCACCACTGGCATGTAAGAGTACTCAGTAAATCTTCAAATGGATGAGGGAGTGTTAGTGTTGTATTTGGCTGCATGTACCTTTAGTCACTGGTGTACATTTTTTATACATGTAGTTGAATGTTATCTGTCCTTCTCTGTCAGTGGGGTCTATTGTGGCCATAAAAAAGTTGTCACAATAGCTCCTACATGCAGTTCAGAGGGTCCTCACCAGCCTTAAAATTATCACCGAGAATTGCTCCGGTGTTCTAACATCTATTCTAGGCAAGACAGGTACCTTATGGAGGGCATCCTGTTCCCATCCCAGCTCCTGCTGAGGTGCTGCCTCTCTAGGTGACTTCAGGTACTTGACAGAGCTCTTGTGAAGTGGACTGCCATACTGAGTCTTAGCTGATTACAGCTGGATGGCTGTCCAGAGTTGGTGCCCTGCAATAAATAATCTGCTTTCTGCCATTTTCAGTTGATATTATAGAAGTATTTTCTTATGTCAGTACAACTTCTTTATGCACACCTTTTAAAATAGCTGTCAAGGCTCAGCACCCATAGCTCAGTGGTTATGGCACCAGCCACATGCACTGGGGCTGGTGGGTTCAAACCTGGCCTGGGCCTCCTAAACAGCAATAACAACAACAACAAAATAATAGCCAGGCATTGTGGTGGGCACCTGTAGTCCCAGCTACTTTGGAGGCTGAGGCAAGAGAATCTCTTGAGCCCAAAGGTTTGAGGTTGCTGTGAGCTGGGAAGCCACAGCAGAAAAAAGCTGTCAAATATTCAGTTTGTCTTCAAATGAATACCTAATATTTTCATGATAAACCATATGACAATATCAAATTAAATACAAACCAGTCCTTACTGATTAACATCGTATTTTTATAAATATGCAAAGATTACTTTGCCATCCTCTCTTCCTTAATAAGCTGGGGTGACTTTATGAAAGTTAAAGAATAATGAATGCTTCACTATTTCTGTTTTGACAATTTCTTGACCACCCCTGTTTCTGGGGAGTATGTAAAAATTAAGTTTGGAATTTTCTTACCTGCCTGCTCTTGTCCCTAACAGTAAATAAAATTCCACTTATGATTTTTCACGCATCTTCTCACATTATTACTGAAAATATATTTTTATCTCTGTCTCTCCTCATAGAATGAAAGGTCAAAAAATTTTATTGCTCTCAAGGGTGTTGATATTCAGAGAGTAAATATTAGATTATAAAAGGGAGACAAGGTTTAACAAAAACTCATTTAAGATTTATAAATATTTTAAGCACTTGAAGTTAATTCTTCGTGCTTTGAAATAATTCCATATTCTAAATGTTAGACATTTCATCTTGTTTTTGAAACCAATGTATAAAAATTCCAATAATAATAACAATTGCAATAATTGGTTACTTCTATTTCTTCCTTACAATTACTTCTAATTATTAAGTCACAGAGGGTGTTGGTGTAGGTTTTAAAGAGAAACTATAGCCATCTATTGGAAGGAATTGTGGAAAATGACAGGAAAGGTCTAGGAAGAACATGACCCACTTTCCTCAAGCCTCCTCCACTTTGTGAATTCATGTCATACATTCTTAGATTGTGGAAGGGAACTTCTTTCACATTTTATTTCTTAAAGTGGAAGCAAAAGAAGAGGGCTGGGGTAGGTAACTTATTAGAACCATCTTCACCCTTTCTCTAGTGGTAGGCACATCAGAGTGATGTGACTGGACTGGGAATGACCAGTCGATAAAGCCCCTGACACCCCATGTGCTCTGCATGGACAGGGTAGTATGGATCACAGCAGACCATTGGCCTCACTGGTCACTTGCTGATTCTTATTGACCTGTCATCTCTGGGCTTCAGTTTCCTTATCTGTAAAATAAGAATAAATGTAATAATATCTACCTCCTAGTATTACTAGGCCTCAATAGATTAGTAAATGTCATGCATGTAGAAGAGTGTTTGCTTCATAGACAGCTCTCAGTCAATAGTACAATTATTCACTACAACTAGTAAATTATGCTTGCCAATGGGTATGACTTAAGGAATATTAAAATAACATTATTTTTTGAGACAGAGTCTGCTGCATTTCCCTGTCTAGAGTGCCATGGCATCAGCCTAGCTTACAACTTCAAACTCCTGGGTTCAAGCAATCCTCCTGCCTCAGCCTGCTGAGTAGGTAGGACTACAAGTATGTGCCATGTCCAGCCAAAATGTCCAGCTAATTTTTCTATTTTTAGTGAAGGCAGTGCTCACTCTTGCTCAAGCTGGTCTTGAACTCCTGAATTCAAGCGATGCTCCTGTCTTGGCCTCTCAGAGTGCGAGGATTATCAGTGTGAGCCTCTGCACCTAACCAAAATAATGTGTGTTTGTTCTTCACAATCCTTAGTTCCAAATGATCTGGAAGCTCACATACCATGCCAAACAACCCACAGCAGAGTTTCCTTAATAGAGTAAAGTGGATGATTTTATGCCAAGAGAATTAAGCCTCAGCTTTGGTACCCTCAGGTAGAAAGAAGATGTGATTGAGGTAAAGTCTTCTGAGAGAAGGAGGAAGTGGAAAAGTCCTTCTACCCAAAGAAAAATGGGAAAGGAGACAGAGAGAGAGAGAGAAAGAGAGAAAAAGCAAAGGAGGCAGATGTCTATTGTGGGGGATAGTATGGTAGAATCACCCACATAGTTGTTTTTTTTTTTGAGACGAGTCTCACTATGTTGCCCTAGGTAGAGTGCTGTGGGTTCACAGCTCACAGCAACCTCAAACTCTTGGGCTTAAGCTATTCTCTTGCCTCAGCCTCCCAAGTAGCTGGGACTACAGGTGCCTGCCACAAAGCCTGGCTATTTTTTGTTGCAGTTGTCATTGTTATTTAGCTGGCCGGGGCTGGGTTCAAACCTTCCACCCTCGGTGTATGTGGCTGGTACGTAACCTCTGTACGACAGGCGCTGAGCCTCAGATAGGTTTTAATTCTGTGTATGAGTGTGAGGGGTAGTGACACATTTAGACAGGAGTAGTGTGGCACAAGCTATAAGCCTCTTGAAGAGGCCTTCCCTCAGCCACATCCAGTGTGGCCCACAAGTGAGAGCACAGCTTTGGTTGGGATGCTGTCTAGGCCGGTGACCCCAGGACAGGGTTCTTAATTCCCCACATGCTGTGCACGGCATGCTTGGGAACCAGGAGTTTCCTAGGGTAATGTGGAGGAGCCAAGAGGACAGCTGGACCAGAATAGGAGGCTACCGAGTCAGGAGCCTGATACCAAGGGCTGTGGTCTGGTCAAGTGGTCAGCAGCAATATGTGTCATTCATGCTAAGGGGCGAGTGAGGCCAGATAAAGCACAGAGTCCAACAGAGAAGGTCACCACCCAGACCTGCCACCCCTTCCCTCACTGCCATGAGGATACTCAACTTCTCCATACTCTTACTCATCTTGAAAGGGAAGAGAGGAAGGTGAGAAATAGTGTGTTGTCTTAGGGACCTGAACTCTAAATGACTACTAACTAGGGAGAGATGGCTTAAACCAGAAGCAATCAAGGCACTATGAATTCAGAGGTTCAGTTACTCTCTCCCTTTCCTTTTCTTTTCCAGGCAATAATCAGCATGGAGTAAGCTTCTCATATTTCATCAATTTCACAATTATAGAGAAATAGAAAAGTTGTGGGGTTTTTTGTGTAAATAAGTTAAATTTTAATAAATTTAAAATTTCTTGCTTTAATTTTAAATTATTTTCATAAGTATATATTAAACATTCCCATTCCTGAATCCATATAGCATATTAAAAGGTCTTGAGACCAATCATTGCCTTCTTTTGGACTTTTGATACCTGAAGCCCGAGTGTTGTTCTCATATAAGATTTAGGTCCTAAGGCCAGGCACGGTGGCTCACGCCTATATCTCAGCACTCTGGGAGGCTGAGGCGGGTGGATTGCTTGAGCTCAGAAGTTTGAGACCAGTCTGAGCAAGAGCAGGACCCCATCTCTAAAAAGTAGCTGGGAGTTGTGACAGGTACCTGTAGTCCCAGCTACCAGGGAGGCTGAGGCAAGAGAACCGCTTTATGCCCAAGAGTTTGAGGTTGCTGTGAGCTATGATGCCATGGCATGCTACCCAGGGTGACAAAGTGAGACTCTGTCTCAAAAAAAAAAAAAAAAGATTTAGGTCCTGGAAGTTAAGGTAAAGCTTGTCTCCTGTCCCTCCCACACTGAGTTCTTTAAACAAGAGAGAGGTAGATCCTTGCTCATGGTTGTGAGGAATCTAAGTGACAAGAGCCAAAGAGCTTTTCTGTTTTCCAAATATTGACCTGCATTTACTCTTTATTCCTCAGAGAGAGTCTATACCCACTCATGCATTTGACTTTCTGTGGCATCATGTAGATGGGGAGTGGTACATGGCTGCAACATGTCAACTTACAACTTGCATTACCCTTCTTTTCTAGAGGACTGCCCAGGACTGAAGTTAACTTGCAGCTTTTATTAAATAATTATGTTACATCTTAATTGCCTTTAAAGAAAAGATGATAGAAAGGAAGAAAGGATGGATGGAGGAAAGAAGACTCATTTTATGCAGTCTTCTTAGAGAATGATGAAGCTGTGTTTAAAAACGCTCATGACACTGGTGATTATAAAGATTCTAATGCCATCTCTAGGATATGTAATGAAACATGTATGTACTGATTAAAGCTTGCTAATTAATTTGCATGAATTAGGAAAAGGTGTGGCCTGTTCACAAAATCTCTTTTTTGTTTTCCTTCTCGAGGAGCCCAGTTTTATGACTTTTTTTTTTTTTTTGAGACAGTTTTATTTTGTTGCCCTTGGTCGAGTGCCATGGCGTCACAGCTCACAGCAACTTCAAACTCTTGGGCTCAAGCAATTCTCTTGCCTCTGCCTCACAAATAGCTGAGACTACAGGTGCCTGCCACAATGCCCAGCTGATTTTAGAGACAAGCTCTTGCTTTGGCTCATGCTAGTCTCAAACTCATGAGCTCAGGCAATCCACCTGCCTCAGCTTCCAAGAGTGCTGAGATTATAGGTGTGAGCCACTGCCCCTGGCCCAGTTTTATAACTTTTATGTTCAGTTAGAAAGATTTCTTCCTGCATTAAGCAAACGTTGTTGCCTGAGCCAGAGCAGAGTTCCTGATGCAATGTGGGGCTGGGAGACGGCATTTGGGCATAGGCAACGAATGCCAGAGGGGTCCTGCCGCTGTTGTGAGAGACACTTGTGTTCATTTGTTCATTCTCTCATTGTAATCAAGCATCTACTGAACACTTGTTCGGAATAAGAGATTTGACAATGGCTTAAAAGAAAAAATTAAGTAGAAGTGAAACAGTAAAAGTAGCATTAAAGTTTCTAGGTACTCACTTAGAATTACATATAGGGCTCAAAGACTTAGACTTATCTATAGGGAGGCATGATCATTACTCTTTGGGGAGTTACTTAACAGGGAACATGGCACATTCAAATAAAACCAAGGTTTGTTATTGAAGAAGGAGACTATAGCATAGTCAGCTAGTCACATTGATCATTGTGAGTTTTCTAGTTTTAAAAATTATTGTTGTATGATGTTGGAGAGTTTACTTAAGCTCTTCAGGCCTTAATTCTCATGTTTAAAATGGAGATGGTAGAGATTATTTGGAAGAGTTATTTGGGGAATTATAAATGATAGCTAGCAAGCCTATGGAGCATAGTAGGTGCTCAATAAACAGTGGGGAGGTTTTGTTCTCCTCTCTTTGGGTCTTCTCCTTGACTTCCTTTTCTTTCTTTGAATACTTGCCTCCCTTTTCTCTCTCCTCTTTAGTATTACATTATATAGAAATATCTGGAAAGCCAGAAGAAGATCATATTTTACAGTTTCAAATTCAGTTCTTTTTCTCTTCATTCTGCAGCTAGCTCACAATTATCCTTGTTCTGTAGTTAGGTGGTATCCTTTGTGAGAGTGTCATGCGGTGTTTAGAATGATTTGTTTTTAGCCATTTAAGTAAATAAAGATGTGATTAATGCTTAAATTAAATGTCATCAGAGATACACAGTGAGATAAATAGAGTGTGTCTAAAGAATTCAGCAGAATTAGACAGGTTGCTTGAATGAATTCTCAGTCAGTGAAAGGGAAATGGAATTTATTAAGTAAGTTATTTACATTAGCTACAGTGCTAGGTTCAGTTCTTTATCTACTTTTTCTTTGACACTTTCAAAAGCCCTCTGAGTTAAATATTATTACTTTAAGATGAAGTAACTGAGTATATCAATTAGAAATTGTATTGGACTACTTTTAACTGAAAAAATAATGGTTTCAGCAAAGTGGAAGTTTGTGGCAAGGAAAAAGTGTTCAGAATTCAGGGGCACAGGAGGTCTCTGCAGTAAGGTTGAGTCAGGATCCCAGATGTCTGCTGTACCCAAAGAGAAACTGCTAGATTGTAGTTTGTGCACATTTTTATTTTCATTAGGTAGTCCCAAATTGTTTCAAAAATACAAAGATTTTTTTTTAAGCATGTATAGACTATTTTAAAGTGTTGACTATGTAGTAGACCAGAAAGCAAATCTCAACGAACACTAAAGAGTTATCACTATACAGACTACTTTCTCTGACTAAATGCATTAAAATTAGGAGTCAATGTAAAAAAAATCCATACATTCGGAAATTTTACAATAGATTGAAAAATTCATAAAACTAAGAAGAAATTCATATTTAAAATAGAGTGAAGATGAAAAATTTATGTTAATAATTATGATATGTAGCCAAAGTTATACAATGCAAAAGCCATAGCCATAAATGTATATGTGAGAAGTGTTTGATTCAATAGAAAAAAAAACAAGATGTAAATCTAAAGAAAATGGAAGAAAAAATAATAAGCATATGTAGAAATTAACAAAGTAGAAGACAAGAAAACGAAGACCTTTTTTTTTTTTTTTTTAAGTGACAGGATCTCACTATGTTGCCCAGGCTAGAGGGTAGTAATGCCATCATAGTTTACTGTAACCTTGAACTCCTGAGCTCAAGCAATCCTCCTGTCACTAAGCCTCTCAAGTGGCTGGGACTACAGGTGTGTGCCATCACACCTGGATAAATTTTTAATTTTTTTGTAAAGATAGAGTCTTGCTATGTTGCCCAGGCTGGTCTCATACTCCTGTCCTCAAGCATTCCTCCTATCTTAGCCTCACTAAATGCTGAAATAACAGCTGGAATTACCACCCTGAACCATTGTTTTTGAAAATAAATAATGAAGTAGATAACCTCTGACGAGAATACTCAAGAAAAATGAGAGAAGATACAAATATTTAATACAAACTATAGCAGAGGTTATAATTACTAATTTGTCACATATTTTAAAAGCCATAATACTATGGATAACATTACCTCTTAAGTTTAAGATTTGAAAAAAATGAATGATTTTCCAATTATATAAATTTGAGCAGTATGTAAGTTGTGTAAGGTATGTGTCTCACTTTTTATTAACTATATATTTACATGTAAATATTCTCAAAGAGAAAAATGTTAAAGTATTTTACAAGTGCTTGACTACAAGGTAAGAATTCATGAATTTGTACTATTTTCACCCATCTGAGTTTTCTAATTTTCAACAGTGACTATAGATTTGGAAGTCTACTAAAAGACTGAAGAGGGAAGAGCTGCAGTGAGTCACACTCCCTCAGGACCCATCCTAAGTTAACATTCTAGTCCTATCTGTGGGCCTTCTTGCTCTGGTAGGGAGCTTCTGGCCAACATATTTTTGTGACATCTCCGATCACTATTCTTTACCTTTTTCTTCTGGAGAGATCTACTTCCAACTTTTAGTCTTTTTCACTCTAGGACATGGGCCCACAGCATATTTAGCCTCATTACATCCATGGGTCCATCTCCAGTCCCTTGAAGTCCAGTCCAGACCCAGCATCTAGACTGTTGTTTCTAGGAGAGGAGGGCTGAGTATTTGGGAAGTACAGAGTAGTGTTGGATCTGGTTGAAAAGCTTGAAAGGCTGGGTCACACAGATACGGATTCAAATTTCCTGTTGCCTCTTACCAGCTTCGTGAACTTAGTCACATTCTTAGCCTCTTTCATCTTTGTCGACCATAATGCCATACTATAAAGATGAGATAAAGTATGTATGACAACAGGTGCTCAGTAAACGTCACTTCTTTTCTCTGTCCTTAGTTATTTTCTATGTTAAAAGAAACATGATAGATTGAATATAACAGAGTTCAACTGAGCAAAACATGATCTGAGAAATGGGTAGAATAACTTCAGAGTGACTCTGGGGCTGCTACACCGGCAGATAATATATACGGACAGAAAAAGGAAAATGATGATCAGAAACTGGAAGTGAGGTACAGGAAAGGTGGATTGGTTACAGCTTGGCATTTGCCTTATTTAAACAGTTTGAACAGTTGCCAGCTTATGACTGGTGCAACAGTAGGTTACAATCTGTTTACACAGATAGTTCTGTTACAGTTCACTGTATACAGAGAAACCTTTATGTTGCACTTAAAATGTGGAAGGAGGCAGCTTTAGGCTAAATTCCATTTAACAGCCTGTATTTCCAAATAGTTTACTAACAATCCTGGTGTGTGGGGAAAGGGTGACTCTTGCAGATATTGCTATTGTTTAGGATGTGGGACTTAGCATTCTTAAACTGGATGGTGGTGTGGGCCAGAGTTGGGGGGGAACCATATACAGCCAGTTACCCACGTAGCCCATCTACATGCTGGATTTCTGCTAGTGGGATAAATAGGTATAGGCCAGAGTTTTTCTGCAGCATATAAACATTTTACTAAGAAAAGGAGAAAATATTATTTTAAAAGCAGGAGAAACTTTCAGGTGATTGCCATAGGACAATGGTAGGGTTCTTCCAGGGAAGAGAATAGCTTTTTGGGTTAAGATCACACATTGATGTAGTTGGTGGGAACACACCTACGGGGCATCTTACAAGGGTACATGTGAAATTTACTAGGTGTAGAATATACATGTCTTAACACAATAACCAAGAAAATGCCGTGAAGGCTATGTTAACCAGTTTGATGAAAACATTTCAAATTGTGCTAAGTTTTATCTGACCACTTTACTGACTTACAAGTGGGTCATTTCTAATTTTTTGCTCTTATAAATATTGCTGAAATTATCAATGGATACTATCTATGCCTTCTTAGACAAATGCAAAGATACAAGAAATGTTAAGTACTGATTGTATGATATACACATTTAAAGCTGTAATACTGCCAAATTGCCTGAACCAGTCTATATTCTCATCAGCAATGTATCATGGTACTCCTTTCCTTGTACTTTT